>JBBYHO010000020.1:15324196-15337991 GCA_038382025.1 Adansonia gregorii
AATAATAATAATAATAACAATAATCTGAGGAAAAATGGCAGGGAGATGGGCCACGTCAGCATTTCGGTGGGTAGCTTCGGACCTCGTATCATTCCGCTCCTCTGTCCAACGATGGCAGCGGGTTGTCTCCTCCTCGATGTTCGTGCCTGGCTGGCCCCAATTCAGCAGCTTCAGCTTCTCCATCGTCGACGACGTCGTTTGGAGTCTGATCACGGCGTTTGAGTCTGTCGCTTTGGTTTCCATGCTCTGCTTCTTTTTTCTCTTTTGCGGCTGCACTTTCTGAAAATACTATCAATTTAAATCAGGAATGTTCCGGATCGATTGCTGAATGTGTTCGGAATTTGACGTCAGTTGAGGTCGACTGTCGGATTCCAAAGTGGCGAGGCAGGCGGAGGTCTCGAGGGTTGGGTCTTAGTAGATGACCACGTGACTTTGCGTTCGGCGCATGTGGAAATTGTTGCAATCTTGGTCTTCTTGTTTTTTCCTTTTTTTTTTCTTTGAAATGTTTAAATTTCATGTAGTAATTTCTTTTACCATATTCCTAAGGAGTGCTGCAGTTTACGATTGCCATTAGGTTAAGAAAAATATGTCTTTCTAGTATAAATTATTATTATTATTATTATTATAAAAATATAATTGTAGAAGATATGATATTAGACGAGTTAATTGATAGCAGATTTGGAGATAATTAGCGAAATCTTTAGTTTTATTAGAATTAAGTAATAGCAGATTTGGAGTTAATTGTGTGTTTTCTAAATAATTATGACGACCATATCTATAGAGTGCGTACTAATATTTGCAAAGTCTAAAGAGGTCTGAGGCATAAATGTAACTATGATCTAACTTTGTCATTCCGATAGCCATAACTGAATTTGCTTCTTTTTTTCTTTCTTTTTTTTCCTTTTTTGATAAATAAGACTTTTGGGTCGCTTTTCTTTTCTCCTTAATCGAAGGCAGTAAGTAAGTAAAATTTGTGAAGGGATTGGGATTTGCGACAACAATGTCAATAGGCCTACACTGCTCTCCTTTTTCCTTTCTTTTTTTTTTTAAAAAAAAAATTGCACAAAAGAAGAAATAGAAAGTTCAAGCAATTTGACTTTACAAATCGTTTCACAAATACTAGAGAAAGCAATTGCGATTACCAAATAATGGGCCAATTCAACCCAGCAGTCAATGAGCCCAAATAAGCACTTTAGATTTGGGCGTAGATGTCACCACCATCAACTGGAGATAAAAAAAAAATGAAGAAATAAATACTACCTACCTGACACTGACACCAAAAGATTTATTCTTATGCTAAACAGTAGTGCTAGACATACTAATGGCCTCAACATATTACAATTAACTTGATATGAAATGTGAAATTATTCTCATGAATCAATGTTTGTGTGATTAATGGACGACAAAGCTCACCACCATTAAAGAAGAAATAAAAAGAGAAATTTGGGCTTTTTTTTTTTCACGATGTTCAGATCATTTGGATTCTCGAGAGATGTCGGTTTTCCTTTTTCATGTTCGCCATCTAGGCAATAGGCTAAAGCAAATCTCCTGAACACGATATCTGATAAGAGTCTTTGTTTTTTCCCTTTTTTTTTTTTTCCTCGTGCCGTAAGGAGAATTGCTGGAGTAATTTGTTTTGGACGCTCTTAAAATGATGAAAACTGAATTTGAGAAATGATCATGTTATTTTTTAAGGTGAAGGTTGGACTACCGGAATTTCTGAATGGAGTAGGAAATGGCGATGAAACTCACGTTCCAAAGTTGGAATCTTAGATCGATCGTTGACTTTCATAAACTACTCCACCGTCTCCCACAGTAGTGATAAGCTTATGAAACTTGGAATTCCCTGCAAACATGTAATAATTCTCAATTCACATTCCAAACATAAATTGTCTTTAATATGTATGTATGTATGCCTATCCCATGTTGAGCAACTGCATGAACACTTACGCGTCCTACTTTTAAGCAGTTATATATATTTATAGATATAGTTTTAAGTTAAGGGATTTAGTAAAATACAATTAGTTTGGTGAAACAAAATAAATGGAGTTGCTTGACATATTATTATATTATGTTCTTCGTTGATTTCTTTTCTTCATGAGCGGTCCGCTATACCTTTTAATTATGTTCTTCCTAAAGCAAAGCATGAAAGAAAGGGTGGCAGAGACTTGAAGCCTGTGCCTAAGTTAAGGTAAGGCCTACAACCCACCAAGGATCCACGTGATGGAAATGTCCCCAACAGATGCAAAGGTACGAGACATATATATATATATATATATATGTATTGTTGAGACTTGAGAGTCAGAACCTTTTTCGTTACGAGACAAGGAATCATGATTAGGAAATTGTGTTACTCAGGCCTAAGCTAAGCCTAAGAGTGAGGCCACGAGATTCATTAGTGGGGCAGCAGAGCACCCTCCCCTTAACTCCACATGTGGGCAAACTGCCAAGAAAGAAACCCTCCTTACTGTTTGGCATACATTTTGTCCTCTTCTCGTTTGTTTTTGGACCCTCCTGAACCCTCTGTCTCTTCGTTTTCTTGGGGGCCTCTCCCTAAATCCCTATCCATCGGTGGGTGGGTTGGACCTTTCAACAACTCAAAAGCGATTCCTTGTTTTGTCTTTTACTGCTTGCTTTCCTTGTTTATTCGAGTTAAAACTCTTTCCCATGCATGATATATTAAGTCACTCAACATTAATTAAGGAAGGAATTTGGATGAAACGCTGTAAATTAATCTTAATTCATTTGTATAACAAAAAGACTGGGGAGAGAAGATAAGTCAGCTATATATACAAAACCTCAAAAATATACAAGATATTTTGGTAGTATTCATTCCATCGGAATTGATGAGTCGCAAAACCTATACCAAATGCCAACTTCGGGTGTGCACATATACAAGCACAAATATTGTGAATTGAAGGCGAACAAACCAATAGTAGGTAGGTGCTGTAAATATATATATATATATTGACAGAATCATAATTTAATTTATCATTCATCGCTAAGCTTTCTGTTAATTTTTTTAGATTAAATATGCAAAAGAATTTTATTTAACACTAATATATATATATATATATATGCGTGGTTTTGCTTAATTATTATATAATAATAAGAAGGAAGAAATGAATGGCGTGTCTGGCAGCCATTCCTGGAGACTGGTGGATAATTCGATGCTAGCTACAACTAGAATGGACATATACGGTGGCTGGTCCAATGAAGTAGCATCATTTGGCTGCTAACGTGACGGCGGGTGGCACTGGCACAAAGTCTAGCAAATTAGCAATGAAAGTTCTCTGCCCACCCGCTTATCTTCTTCCGCCCCTTTGTCTCTTGTTTTGGATTTGATTACATTTGGATCTGGGTTCTATCATCATTCATTCATTCATATTATATATATATATATATATCAACTATGAAATCAATTGAGGACCCCCTAATTACAACTTTTTCAAGTCATGGCCAACATTAATGCAAGTTTATTTGCCAATAAACCTTAGGGCATTCCCTCTCAGTCTGACGTTACAAATATAATTTCTAATTTTGAGTTTTGCTTAACTACTTGTAGTAAGTTATTGGTCATAATATAACTATATACAATAATTCAGACATACAATTTTGAAAAACCATATACTTTAAAAAAAATTGAAGATAAGGGACTTGAACTTTACCTTTTTACAGCAAACCATAAATCAATTATTAAGCCAAATTTATGATAAAAATTTTTCATCGATATTAGTATTCAAAGCGCTCAAAATTTTTAATATATTTATTGATTTCTGCATATATGTAAGGTTATGATTGGAACATTGTAAAATATCAAACATCAATTCAACTTCATAATTTGATATTAAACATGAAATATACATATATATATATAGTGATTTGAATATCTCTGTTTTACCATTGAGATAATGTCACTTATCGGCTAAGATTCAACCTTGTTATAAAACTTTCTTGAGGGAAAAGATGGTAATTGTTCAAGTAATTTCTGCGGATTACTTGAGGTAATTGTTCAAGACGCATGTCAGTTGTGGAAAGAAAGTAAGATTGGACATGGTCTCATGCATTCACGTTGTTGTTTAATGAACGCACATGGATGCATGTGAAAAATTGGTGAACTAGGCAAGATATGAGCCAATAAAAAGCATAAAAAGTAATATGATTTCTTGGACAATGTACAAAAAAAAAAAAAAAAAAGCACCCAAAAAAAAGAACATGTGCTATTTATACCATCTTTAATGACCAAATTGCAAATTGGCTCTCTCTCTCTCTCTCTCTGAAAAAGCCAAAACTTCTTTTGATAGGGAGCCAATTAGTAATCTAACATGTCTTATTCCCTAAATGAGATATTTTGGCTTTCATGTTACCACACGTGTTCGCCCTTAAATGCGACAAAGGAATTTCTGAGTGATCGTTTGCCCCATTCCCCTTTCGTAAGGTATAAACCCTTCAGTTCACTCAATTCAATTCAAATCTTGTTTTAGAACATGGTGTAAATGTGGATAGAAATTGCAAAGAAAATACAATTTCAATTCAAAAGCTAAGCTTTCTCTTCTTTCTCTGGCTTTTGGGTCTGCCTCAAGGAAACCCCAAGAGAAAGAGAGAGAGAGATTAGTGCTGCGAAAATTAATTTTTCATTTCTTAAATGGCCATGTGTAGGTTTTTGTTTTTTTTTAGAGGGCTCATGGGGCACATGCACTCCAATTGAAGGATGGGGCTAGGGGGTTGGCGCGGTTAAATATGCAGGGCCATTGAGAGCCACATGTCGTGCGAAGAGCTGGTTCATCAAGGGCACATGTTGTGAGGCTGTTTTGCTCGTAAAAAACCCCATTTGGCCTATGCTATGCAAATACAGCACTTTTTTTAGGGAGTTTTGTCATACAATTATCTCTCGCATTTAAAGTTACATGTGACAATCTTTGTCGCAAACTAGATTTTTGGGTTATCAAAATCTACGTTCCCCTGAGCTTTTTTCCCCCACATATATGTATATATATTTGATTGTTTTGGTTACATCCCACCCATATATATATATATATATATATATATAATAAACCAAATATGAGTGTTAATAAAATCCGTTATTTAAGAAGTGGATTCTTGAGAATTTGAATTCGACCTCCAAAACATAGGACGAGTTAATAACTAGTTTATTTTATTGGTTTGAAAAGTCTTACACTTTCTTTCAATTTCAATTCTGTTAAGTAAATAAATCCCAAATCTTGCATTTTGTTTTCCCAAATTAAAATCTTATTTATTATTTGGATGAAACTGGCATATATATTACTGTGTGATGTGATATAACTCTGACACGTTGGGACATTAACTTTAATGGATTCTAAAATTTAGTAGCATGGACATAAATTCTACTACGAACTTATTAAATTGGCAAATGAAAATGGCACATATGTGACATAAAATAATAAGCAACTGTTTTTAATGGGAACAATTTTTAGCATTACTTCAACATTATTCATTATTAAGTGTAAACTTTTAGATTAGTCTTATTGTTTTGGCAAGCAAATACGAACATCATATAATTTAAGAGGGCATGAAAATGAAAAGCTAAGAATAAAGCAAGCAAAAAACAACTTTAAAATGGCGGTTTAAACATTATTACTAAATTATTCCATCAAAATCAAAACTTTGCGCCAATACGACATTTTCTATTTTTTCTAATTTTTAATTTTATAAAAAAAATATATTTAAAAATATAAATTGTCCTGTCAATTCCACTTTTAAATTATTATTTTTTGTTTTAAATTGCATGGGCGGATATTATGTTAACATAAATAACGCTTAACAAAATATTGGTAAATAAAAATAAAACAAGAGAGCGAGTGAGGTGAGTTTGCTTTTATACACTAACAAAAAAATCTCATTTTCTAAACCAATTAAAAAATTATTAAATATTTTATTTATTTGTTAATTTTTTTTATTATTATTTTGATTGCTAATCCCATATAACGACGGTTGATACTCCACATCTCTTTCAGTTTTCACCCCTTTCTACGAGTTAACATTAGAACCAAGACGTTCAGCTGCCGGCTGCGCTCCAACGCTTCCCCCGCCGGCGAGAAACTCGGTAATAGACGTCATGGCTCGAACTTGCATCTCTAAAGCCGCTATGTAATTGCTGGTTTCTTCTAGAAGGTTCAAGGACGATAGTTTCCCGCAACCGGGGATAAGCCGTCCCAAAACCTTCAACTTCCTTTTAAACACCGACAATTTTCTCTTCTCTCTGTTAATCTCCGGTTTCCTCAACCTCCTATTGGCGATGACCTTCGCTTTCTTATGTTTGCTCATGTTGGCGCCGGCAGGGAGCCGAGTGGTGAGAATCGCTCTGCTCCAACGCATTGTTCCCTTGGCGCAGACAGCGAGTACTTTGTCCGCCGTCTCACGAACTTCTTTGGCGGCAATGGAAGAGGAGGTTGGAGGAGAATGACGGAGAGCTTGGATGAGCTTGGAGGAGTAGATCTGCTGGTGTTGTTGGGTTGTCCATTGGTTGGCTATGGGTGGGTTTGGATGGAAAGAAACTGACGTCTTCATCCTTATCTCCCGTTTAAACGTCTGATGACGCGTGAAGGATTGGATGGAGATTTGGTATGAAAGAAGCCATAAAAGTTCAGAACATGGAGTACTTGCAGAAACGGAGGAAGAGGGGTGAGCTCAAAGAAGAATAGAAGAGAAAGAACAACTAACAATTTTTTTTTTTTTGTTTTTCTGCGTTGAAGTTTATGGTTTGAATTTGGGAGTGAGCGTTAAGGGCATTTATAAAAGCGATTCACGGGAAACAACACGTACGGGGTAATTTCTTAATCACATTTATTCCTTTTGGACTTATCCGTTTGTTTGGATCTCATTGGTAATAGTAATAAAAATAATATTTATATTTATATTATATATAATAAAATTGATTAAATTTGATATCATACGTAATTTATTAAATTTAATTAAGTTTTATATTTTTAATTTTATAATTTTTTTTAATTTTATATTCATAATATAATTAATGTGTGTTTATCCATTATTACCTTTGCTTTTTCTTTATTTATTTATTTTTTAAATTTTAAAAATAAATGTTACACAAGTGACGGATGTATATTATTGTAAAAGTGGGATTTACAATTAATTAATGAGATATGTACGTAAATACAAAAACAATAGTAATAGTGAAATATAATATGATTGTTAAGAAACTTAAATTAAAATTTATATAGATAATTAGTTATCTATGTATTAAAGATCATAAAAATATATTTTTTAAAATGTGTAATAAATATTAAAAGAAACATTATTTAATAAAATAATATTAAACATCTAAATATAAAATAAATAGTTTTTTTAACCTTTATTTGTAAAATAAATTAATTTAAATTAAAAAGGCAGAAAAGAAAATAAAAGAGGATGCAAGTGGAATACGACGAAAGACGAGGAAAACTTAACAAAAGAGTAATATTTGAATATGAAGAGATTTATAGAGAATATGTGAAGAGGGTGAGATGAAGGCGGCCCAATTCATCTGATATGACATGTGGGGCCAGAAGGCAGAGGTTGGCCTGCTCATGCTGCCCGAGCCGTGCGTCCCTCCTTTTCAAGACGAAGCTAACTTAACCTGATAAAAAAAACAAAAAAAAAAAAAAAAAGGAAAAGTCAATCCACTGGTTCTTTTTATTATTATCATACTAACTAACAAACTGCACTGAACCACATCATTGACCGGAAATTGTTTCATAGTTACTTCATAATCCGAGTCTGAAAAGTATGTTTTAGTTTTACTTAACAATAGTATTCTTTGTTGCCAAGATAAGGCCTTAGCCTAGGTTTACTTTTAGTGCTGAAAACTGGTGTATCTGATCTGTCATCACACAAGAAGAGTAGATGCAAATGCAAGCTTTTCCTTCTAGTACCCCGCATTTCCTTCCAAATCTCTGTTATGTAGTTTATAAACCTAGTTTTCCCTTTTTTTTTAATTGGTTTTTGAAGCATCAATCAAAGGGCAACTAATGAAGCTCTACCGTTCAATCATATTCACAAAATACATGAATCAACCCTGATCTTGCTGCAATCTCGAAACTAAATTTACCAACTTCCATCGACTGCCTGTCATCTGTTTGACCCCATATATTAGTGTTTTGATCCTCCAATTTCGAAGCAATAAACCTCAAATATCTGGAATTAATACAAGCAATCTCTCCCTCACTTCAAGCCTGTACAAATTTCACCAGTAACCGTCATGCGCATATCATTGCGTCAACTAACATTAATTAATTAAGATTTTCCTTAAAATAATTGGGAGAGAATTTTGTTGTTCTTGCTATTTCCAATTATAAGTGTGAAGTAAAACTATACGTATTGGTTTGAGTAAGTAGAAAGAATAGGACCATGAATCTTTTGTCTGCCCAACCATATGATAGAGTTCATCAGCTGCTACAATTAAAATGAACTTTTCAACTCTCAAGCCTGACGAGAAAAAAGAGGATTAAAGTTGAATGCACAAAATTAACGCTAAAAATGCACCTTAATAGCTGCAACTTGGGGTATGATTTTGAGCATCTCGGAGGCCAAGGGCAACTAGCTGCTGCAAGCTACTTGTTTAAGTTTTGGGCTTCAAATCGTGGACAAGTGTTTGATTTCTGTAGGCTTAGACTCTGGAACTTCATCTTGAAAGGGCACCTCCAGTTGATGCAGGCATACGTAATCTTCTCTGCAATACTACACGTCCAAGTACGAGACAATTCTGACATGTTCCAAAACCCTGTAAAATTAAGTCGTAGTTATTTCCAATGTTATTCTATCATTAATCTTTGACGTAATCTTATGCATACTAAACTTGCAAATTGATCTGAGTTATCCATCTGAGGTCTGCGGTTGGACTGACTCCAAGACCAGTCTTAAGGTAGAGGCAGACAATTGGATTACAAGATAGACTATAAGTAATAAATACCTTTTCACGCTATTGAAGGCCAAATTTACTTTACAGAACCCAGTTTACATTTCAAGCATGCAAATGGTTGCATGCACTTCATCATTTTCTCTTTTGGAAGATAAATGGTAAAAGGAAAAAAAAAATGATCAACTGCATTGATGACTTTAGGCTATGACATATTATAACTGTCATCCAGAAATTACAATGCTATTGTTTACACTGTATGCTACAAGCAGCACTTAACATAAAGCTCACCCCATTACCAGATATGTTAGTTTGACTTCTGTCTTTAACATTTATTTATAGTTACCAGTGTCACTTCCACTTAATGCCCATCCAATAAGTTCAAGATTCTGTGATTACTCCGTTTCTCCGCTACATCTTTGTCCTCCTAATCTTGATTAAGCACAATATTTCAGGCTATAAATTCTACCCTTGAAAGCAATATTTACTAGCTTCATCAAATAAAATTGCAGAAGGATAAGGTATGTTTAGTTTCATTGATAAATTGTTTTTTTCTTTTTATTTAAATAACTTTATTAGTAATCATATAATGTTATTATTGATCACAGCATAGGTTAATCGTGAACACGGTACTTATAGTTCTGTTTTTACTAGGACTGGTACTGTTCCATTGTCAAGCTGATGTCAGAAGGTTTTTATTGGAGGTGAAAACAGGGAATACAGGCAATCAATTTGGATCTGCAGCTAAGCCCGATGATGAACCCGGCAAGTCAGGAACTGATGATCAGAAACCAGTTACTGCTCCAGCGCCAACAGTTGCTGCAAAAAGAGACAATAAAACTAGAGGCAATGGTAACACCAGTAACAGCAATGAAGAGGAGAAAAACAACAGCTATGCAACTTATGGAAATCCACCAGGATCATCCACTGAGACCCACCACTACTACATTAGTGACAGCCCGCCAGCAAAAGGTCACTAACAGTTTGTTATGAAGACAATACTATATAAATGCTATGTAGTCTGATAAGGAGTACGGAATTGAAGCATCTCTAGTGTGATATTGGCTGCTTGGATGTCTGCTTCAGTTCCAGACAACGAAGTATATTTACGTTGTCTGATGATTACATATTCTGCAACTTCATGTGCTATAATAATATGTCATGGTTGTTGGGCCCTCTAGGCCAATTGCAGTTCAGCTAAACAAAATATTACTACATAAATAAATAATAGCCGTGACTATGGTGGATTATAAGAATAAATTATAAACTGATAATCAGTTATCAGCTCTTGAAGCATTCTTTGAGAATGTCAGTTCCATTAAGGTTCCATGGAAATGGTCTACACCTACATATATTACAGTGGTCCTAGTACTTGCAATTGGAATTTACTTTGAACCTGACAATGGTAATAACACTTCATTGATATAATCTCTGAATGAAAAAAGATAGCTGCATATTGGTAAAATATTTCGAAAAGTCATGAAATCCACTTTTTTCCAATTCTCCACTAACCATGAAGTTAATTAGCTATAATTCAAAAATGTAAGCAGAAGTCATCTATGGAAACGCAGTAAAACTCACCATAAACAGTTATCTGTCGAAAGTTCCGCAGTTTTTGAGTTAATAAAGTTTTCCTCATCTGGGGGAATCATGCTTTGTTTGTTAATCATCATAGCCTTGAAAGATCTTACCTGGCTCACCCTGCTTCCATGATTTCTTCTTTAATTGTCTATGTGAAAATAGTGTAAATTAATTTTCTCACTTGAGCTGAAGCAGATAGAAAATATTTATAAATTTCCAATGGAATCATTTTTTACATGTTGCACCCCATTATTCATAGCTAATTATTAAATGGAATAGATAAAAGAAGACATCCTATTTTTCTCAGATTCCGAGCATACTTTTGCATTGATCTATATTAATTCTTGGCCATCTTGAAAATGCGATATCTGCAATTCTTTCTCCACTTTATTCTGGCTTTGTTCCTTTTTATCTGAAACAAGGCGGAGGTTAATTAGAAAAATTGAATATGAGTTACTGTAATTGCCAAGACTATCATAGTTGATTAATCAGGCCATGAAATTTCATCACTATCCAAAAGGCCATTGATTCTATTCCATCAAACAATGCAGCTTGGGCACGTATTCATGTTAAAGTCCGTATCTACAACTAATTACCGCTTCTTCTTTTTCTTTGTTGCAGAAAAAAAAATCATACCCGAATAAGCATCCACTTTCAACAATTCATCTCTCCAACTCCAATTCTTTGTATTTTGAGGATTCAAGCTCTATGTATATAACAACTTGTCAAAAAGATCAGTTGTTGTAGCCCTCAACCTCCCCGTGCTGTAAGCCCTCAACTTCTACAAGTGGAAGTCGTAGGATTCTTCACGAAGGTACAGATTAGCATAACAACATGAACTCAATAGATGATAGAGTACTTTCTAACAGAATATATGTTTACAGCTTGTTATAACCATTGGAGGCCCTTTGATTGGCAAAGTTATGGATCATTCTCCAAGAGTACCTTCATATATCTTTTGAATGTTGGGGAGGCATTTAAGATATTTTTTTTTTTTGGTCAAAGATCAATGTAACATTAATGCTGTTTTAAGTTGTATTCTAATTTCATTTGCATCTGCCAGGCATCTGCTCAGTTGTTGTCAGCAGCAACAATAATTCATGCCCATATGGCCTCCCCTGCTTCTGCCTTGTCTATTCGTCTCTGCTCCTTGGTTTGATGTGAGAGGCTAACTGGAGTGGCGCTGGGGGTTGGCATGGCGCGTGAGTGGATTGTGCTGGTAGTACCCTACTTGTGCATTTTGGCTGTTCTCTTCGCAGGAAAAATTGATTATCCGTCTCACGGAAAGTGGATCATGAATTAAACTAGCAAGAGTTCTTGTGTTTGCAGTTAGCCGGAATAAATAGACCAACTGCACTGCAAAAGCGAATGCTGTTCTCAATCGAATTGATCGACTCCTCTGTGAGGTGTCTCATGATCTTAAGATCTTTTACATTTTTGAAACATTGTTATGTGAAATTATCTTTGTTGTTTCAAGCCATAATCATTTTATGTTTACTTAAAATCCATAGAGCATGAATCCTAAATAAATTTGCAGTCCTCGTCGAAATCAAGTAGTGGAAAGTCTGTAGTATACTTTGATAGCAAATGGTTGGTTGCTCAGTGTTTCTACCGTTTTAGTCTTTAGCAGTCCTTCGAATTTTGAAGTCAAGAAGATGAGTTGCTGACTTTGAGGTTTCCTATATTTCCTAACATTGGGCCCAACCTGTATAAAGTTGTAAAGCATTCATCAGTTGTCACTTTCTTCTTATCCTACGAGATCATGCCTCAACATTGACTAATCTTATGGGGTTTCCTAGCTGTTAAATTTCTAGGTTTTATCTATTTATTTATTTTTAATTTTGTAATCAGCTGTTTATGATCTAATGTTTTGTTTTAATCAAATTCAAGCAGAGTGATTAATGAAAGCATGAAGAAGCAAATTATAGATTATTTAGGATTAAGGTAAAAAGCTTAGAAGTAATACTACTATATAGACATTGGATTTGTGCTGTCTGTTTATAATCTCAAGTGTATTCTCATATCAAACTCTTTTCCATCAACTATGGTCATGCATGTACACGCGATATTTCAACCATTATATGACCTTTTTATTTTTTTGGGGGGGGGGGGAGGGGAGCGGGGGCAAGACCATTATATAACCGCATCGTTCACAACTGAGTTTTAGCATATTTGGATTTCTTGTCATTGCCATTGCCATGAAATGTTGATTATTATTACCTGCAGAAGTAGAGCAGCTCTGAAAATGACTACCCGTTACATTAAACAAGCAACTAGAATGCTCTAATTATGGTTACAGAAGCCTAATTTCATAAGCAGGTGCGTTGAGGTTTGAGATATAGAGTAGTAGTATCAAATACTAGGGGCAGTTGAATGGATATGTTAGAAAAAGTTTGGGTTACGGTGAAAAAAGTGTGAATAAAAAATATGATTTAAAAAATTATAGTTGTTTCATATTGTACGAAAAAAAATGTTTTCAGGTGTTGAAATATCAAAAAAACTAATAAAAACTTAAAATTGCCAAGATAATAAAATCATTTATTTCAAAAATTAATTTTCAAAACGTAAAAATTTTATTTTTTTAATTTTTTTAATTTAAATTATTAAATCATAATTTTAAATATAAAAATTAAAATTTTTAACATATTTAATACATTTATTATAAAAAAAATAATTTTTAATCTTAAAAATCGTATCAATAATAATATTGAATAAGACCTAAATGATACTTCCCAACGTTGAATGTTGGCATGAAATGGTTAACGTATTAATACAGATTGTGTTAACCAACAAGTGCCGTTGCTTATGAGGTATTGGGCTTCGTATAGGGTCAACGGCACGTACCCGTCACGCAGGCAGGGCAGGGCCCTCCCGCCTCACATTCCAAGACTTCACGGTATCTAAAAGACTCATCCACATTGCTCGTTCGCTCTCTCGTTTATCAACACAACCACAACGACAACAACAAACAATTACAATGAGTAGTACGTAGTACGTCACAATCCTCGAAACTTCCCATTCCAATTTCATGAAAACAAGCAACACCAGCTTCAACTATTCCTTTTTCTATTCCCAATTCTACTTTAACTAGTTTGTTTAATCCAACGCCATAAAAATCAAGATACTATTTTTTTTAAAGAAAAAACAGTGACTTGTGTGGTATTCTTGCGTGATTATTCGTTCTCGATAAGATAGAGGCTTTTCTTTTCTTTCTTTTCTTTTCTTTTCTCGTCTTTTGATATAAAGGAAAGAAAAGAAAGCAAGAGAAAGAGTTACTATTGCAGTCTACAATCTACAATCCACAGTCTCCCATTTTATATT
>JBBYHO010000020.1:15338091-15365941 GCA_038382025.1 Adansonia gregorii
AATAGCCATCATGGCTCTAACTTGCATCTCTAAAGCCACTATATAATCGCTAGTTTCTTCTAGAAGGTTCGCGAAAGAGAGATTCCGGCAACCGGGAACAAGTCGTCCCAAAGCCTTCAACTGCCTCTCAACAACCGGCAATTTTCTCTTCTCTCTGTTAACGTCCCGCTTTCTCAACCATCTATTGGCTGTGACCTTCGCTTTCTTATGTTTCCTCATATTGGCGGCAGCACTAAGTCGAGTGGTGAGAATCGCTCTGCTCCAATGCGTGGTTCCCTTGGCTGATATGGCCAGAACTCTGTCCGCCGTTTCCTGAACTTCCTTGGCGGAAGTGGAAGAGGAGGTCCGACAAGAAAGACGGAGAGCTTCATAGAGCTTGGAGGAGTAGATCTGACGCTGTCGTTGAGTTCTCCATCGCTTGATTATTTGGCTACCTTGGATAGGATCAAAAGAAACTGGCTTTTCTTCCGCTTTCCTCCTTTTCTTCCGTTTAAACTCAGTTGAAGAATCAGGGCTGCGTTCAAGGTCTAGTATCAAAGAAGCCATCGATATTTCAAACTTTGGATCAATCGCAGAGAAGGGGTGGAAGGAAATGAGCGGAAACAGAGAAGTAGAAAGAAAGAATTTTAAATTTGATTGTTTGATGGATGACTTATAAAAGCGATTCACAGGAATCAGCACGCGCCCATTCCTTGATAGCATTTATTCCTTTTGGACTCTCTCCGTTTCTCTCTTTCTTTTTTTCTTTTTCTTTTTCTTTTTCTTTTTTTTGATTAATTAATTTAGTTTATTTTTCCCTCCAACGACTATTTTTATTTTTCTTCCACTACTATTCAATTTACGCGATATTATCAAACGCTTATTTAATCTTTAATTACGTATTCTTTTTTACCTAGATTTTAAATTTCATTCGTTTTATTTGCGCCTATTTTCTATAACTCTATTACTCGGTCATTCAATTTATAATTATAAGGGAATGTATCCATTTATGGCCAAACAAATGTTTATTTAAATAAGAATTTCAACATTATTTTTTAAAATTATTTAAAATACTTTTTATCTTTTGTTATTATTTATTTATTTATTTTTAAATTCTTATTTTTTTTTCTAATGATAAGAATATCAAAACCGAGATGGCAAGTATTAACCAAGATCAAACAATAAATGCAGTTGTAGCTTACTTATAAATGAAAGTATCCTTTAGCTAAAATCTTTTTTGCCGCTTGTAAATATATGTTATCTAATATATTGTTTTTAGATAATATTATATTTCATATGGATTGATATGATTGGATCGATCGATATGAAATAATAGTAAAGATGAAAATGTATTAATAATTAATTTAAAAATTAATTAAATTAATTTATATAATTATATTTAAAAATAATATTTTATAAATTTAAAATTTAAATCAATATATATAGTCCCTTCTCTTACAATCGTTTTGTCAGATCTTATATGGCAATATATATATATATATATTGATCACATTACTCACATGTATCACAATTATATCATTTAATTATTATGGAGCCAATGTGGATGACAATCTCATGACCCCATTGAGTTAGAAAAACGTCAAAGTATTTGCGAGGTCTTGTACTATATTATTTAATATAAATTAATCTATGTATTAAAAAATTAAGTAATTTAGTTATTATATTTTTAAAATTAAATTAAAAAGGTAAAAAAAATATTAATGTAAACTTTAATTTTTATTAAAATGATAATATATGTTGTTAGTAGTATATTTATACTACGTTATCGTTTTAAGATAAATCAAATACCATAATAAATTTTTTTTTTTTTACAATTTTCAATACTTACGTTGCTAATTTTATCTCTTTATATTAATTTTAAAATTATAAAAACTAAACTATTAAATTTTTTAATACAAAAATTAATTTACATTAAATAGCATGGTGCAAGATCCTTCCAAATACATTACCAATTAATTAGCCATTAGAAAAACATGAAATCCTGGTAAATTTATGCACGCAAGCGGACAACAATTTCTTGAACCAGACTAACTCTTTCAATTTTCATTGTCCCCCATGTAATTAAATTAATAATGGATTAAAAGAAACAAGAAGAGCAAAGCACCAACCGCATTCTACAATAATAGCTGAAAAGTACAAATACATTTGGAACAATTAGATTCTGGCAGCTAAGGTTATCGCAGTTTTCATGTTTGCAAGGAAAAACAAGTAGTGCAAAGGGAGGTGAACTGAAAAGGACAGACACAACACAATACTATTTTCTATGGGTGAAAGAATTCATCATCATACGTTGGTTGAACTGATAAGATCAAATAATTTGTTTATAAGCTCCATTAACACGAAGTTAATAAGTTTTTATTAAGATATGTGATATTTTTCAACTTTAAATAATTGTCTCTTATTTAAACTTTTATCATAGTTATGTGTAATTTTTTAATTAAATTTTTTATTTCAAATGATCAAGATTCACACTTTAATAATTTTAAATAAAAAAAATTTATAAAAAAAGTAAGATTTACACGATAAAATTAAAGTTCCAGTATTATATCCTGTAAAAACCTAGGTTTACTAAAAGTGCCTTCTAGCCTATGCTCAACACCTTATTGCCTTTGTTTAGCTATAGATGACATAACTTGATTAATAGCTTTATCACTAGGCCATCCCCAAGGGAACAACTGATTCTAGATAATGATTACTTTAAATGCTTTTAGTTTTTACAAGATGAATGTATGTAAAATAATACATGTAACTTTATTATGTACTTAATGATACATATATCCTTAAATACTTAAATATGGCCAATGCATGTATTTCAAAATTTTTTAACATAAAGACCACATTAAATGTATTTCAACACTATCTACTATTTTTCTAATAGGTAAATGAAATTTCTAATGTGTTTCGGCATTTTTTTTTTTTTTTGGGTGAAAAGTGGGGAAGGATAGGCCACCCACCCACTCAATTCTCGAAATAAATTTAATAAATTATGTATTTATATTATATTTATATATTTTTATGTATTATAATTGTATTTAATATATTATATATTATATAAATTTTGATATATTAATATAAATTTTTGATAAATTTATATATTCGTGTTTTATTTTTTTGTTTTTTATTATTTCATATTTTATACCATATTTTAATCAATTTTGTTCACATCTTATTCGAGTGTGTAACTATATCGCGTCCAAAATCACCCTAAACTGAGGTGGTTGAGATGGAGATAAGGCTTGGTTTATTCCGATTTCTAAATTATCCACTACCGTCGACTGATCTACTGGTTTCTATTAAACCAATGTTTGCCGGTATTGTTTAATTTCTTAAATGTGCATAATGTTTAAACGATCTATTGATTAATACCTTTACTTT
This sequence comes from Adansonia gregorii, assembly GCA_038382025.1. Lineage (NCBI taxonomy): Eukaryota > Viridiplantae > Streptophyta > Magnoliopsida > Malvales > Malvaceae > Adansonia > Adansonia gregorii. The sequence goes on from JBBYHO010000020.1 coordinate 15,341,467, forward strand.
TTTATAATATGGTGTGACATGATATGATTTACTTGCTGCTTTCTATTTCTTCTCTTTCTTTTCACTTTATATAAAAAGGCAAAAAATTAAAAAAAAACATTGACCATTCGAAATTAAAAACCAGAGAAAAATCCTGAAATGACTCGATTACATTGTTGTTCCAAAGAGTCAAGAGTAGTAGTTTTATAATTAATAAACTGGATCTGGAAATTGCAAATTGTAATTGAGCTGATTTTATTGGATGTAAAGGGAGAAAATCTGGAGAGATCAGATGAGCCCCATTGCATTGCATTTACATAAATGACATGCCAGAGATAGAGGCAGATGGCCTGCCCCCTTGTCCGAGACAAGTTAATTCCATGTCAAGAAGGAAAACAATAAGTCAATCCCAATTCTTTTTAATCATAGCATTAACAGGTTTGATACACTGTACGATAATTAGAATATGATTAAAGGGCCTTTCACCAGTCGCCTAGGCCTAGCTAGAGTTAAGAACATTTAGAAAATAAAATAAAATAAACAATTCACACTCTTCCTCTCTCACAGCTTGTTCTTTAAGAAACAGATGTTGTGGCCTAAATCTTAATGAAGCCATTCTATTCAATTCTATTCTTTTTATTTTATTGTCATTCTTACACGATGTAATTAGGTGATATTTGTGACAAGAATTGGACTAAGAACTCGTCTTTGTGACAAGAATTGGACTGTCATTATTTGTGACAGTCTAAGAATTGGACTAAGCAATTCTTCTTCTTCTTCTCATCAATTGGACTAAGAAAGAAGTATTAGGAAAAGCACCCCTTCGCACACAATAATGATGTTGAAGTTCATCAGCTGCTGCCATTACCTTCAGTTTTCAATTTGACAACCAAAATAGAGCATACCAAAACTTGTATTATTATTATTATTATCATTATTATTATATAAGCTCCATTCACTTGGATACACAATTTTCAACTTGTAGTGTCTTCAGAGGGATATTGTAGTCAGGTCAGCATCTTAGGGAGCAACTTAGCTGCAAGCTACTTGTTTAAGTTATGGGCTTCACATCATAGACCAGTTTTGATTTCTTCTGCAGGCTTAGGCTCTGGAACTTTCTCCTGGAAGGAAGGGTAACTCGAATAAAAGTGATTGGTACAAATAGACCTCACCTTCTTAGCAAGAGTACACCTGCAAGGACGATGCATTTTGATTACATGCTCCAAATTCCTCTAAAGTCTGTCTGATCTGAGTGTTGTTTTCCATATACAGGATCGCAAACTGATTTGGCAATCCCCCATGCTAATGGCTACCAGAATAAGATTTGGTAGGAGTTACCCAACATGCTATTTCTTGGTGCCTATGTCTAAACATTCAAAGGCACAAGTACTCGTAAACAAACGCGTAGCTGAAGAAGAGGATCTTCGGAAGTGAATTGTTGCGGATCCCTCTGGAACCAGATTTCCACCCAAGGGAAAGGATCAATTGACGCAGCATCTTTAGGTTCATATCGGCATTGAGTTTACTCTCAACTTCCTACGATTGGTATTGCAGGAAGAAACCCTGAGGGATTTAGATTATCAATGCTGCCTGCAAGTAATTGGTATTGGAACAGAAGTTCGAATTAATCCGAGTGTATACAAGTAAAATTTTGAATATATAACGAAAATTTCACCAACTCAAGTAATACCCTTTTTTTACATCTCAATGCATAACACCAGCTTACTTGCCCTTCTTTCCTTTTGAATAACAAAAATAGGGAGAAGGTAACTATTCCAATTTCTAAGGGAGACGCCTTGCTTTGTTCTAGAAGGCAAGATCGAAGTGTCACAAAGATTAGCTTTGACGTCCACTGACGTCACAGAGGAGATATAAGTGCTACTTTCACATCCATGGCTGAAAATAAAAGTTGCAAAGGGAATCAATTTAAAGATGAAGCTTCAAGCCATCTTTTATGGAATACATATATTATTTGCAATTCTTCTGTGTATCAGAAAAAAGGGATAGCTTTTTCTAATTTTTAAATGCAATCATAAATCAACGTCCTCCAGTAAAAACTGATCGTAGTGCTTTTGATTCTACTGCAGAACTCGTATAATCATCAGCTGCTGCTAGAACGTCTTTTTAGCGATGGATCGATTGCCGATGTATCACAGGCAGACGCAGCTAGAATTCTGGGTGATAAGTAAGCATTTTTCGTGGATTTTTTTTTTTTCATTTTCTGGGGTTTCAAAGGTCGCCATCACTTTTACAAGTGCCATATTGAAGGGGCCGTGGATTGCATCTTTGGTAGCAGTCAACCTTTCTATGAGGTAACTGATGAAATTTAGGGGAAATTTCATGTATGCCGAGGCGAAGTGGCAAGGACCAGGATCTGGTACTTTGAGATGGGTTCCGTGGAAAGGAAACTGAAAAAAGTTTCAGTATCGTCTTCTATAGACCAAGATGGATGCATTGGCAGATTGCTATGAAAAACCGTAATCTTATTGCACTCATATGATTTTTTACTTGTTTATATATATACATATACACACACACACACACACACACACACATATATATATATTCATCAATACCATTTCAGAGGGCATTTTATTTCAATGTATTTCTGTATTTGGATATAAAGGATTGGGTAGTTAATCAAATTCTCTTGAGAAGAAGCGATCTTCGGAAAGACTTTCAAAGTTTTATAAGTTATTCAAGCATTAAAAAGGAAAAGAAAAGAAAATAAAGGTTTGCCAATTAAAAAGAAATCAGAGATATATCATATAGTTATCAAAATTTTTAAGCTATAAATAAATGTATCGATTTTCTTGCATTAAAGAAATAGGAAATAAATAAATGATAACGGGGCTTCACTGCTTCCCATTTGAATAAAATGAAAAAAAAAATGAGTGGTATATTTTTCTTTATAAGTAAAATAAAATATTTTATTTCCAATGTTTTTCTTCTCTCCATTATTATTATTATTATTATTTTTGGGAAAGTCAAGTTGTTAATGGATTTCAAAGGTCGGCTACATGTGCAAACTCAAAGGGCAATTTGGCAAAATCCAACCAATGAACCAGGCTTCTGATGGACCACATCCAGAAGCCTGGCTAGCACACGCCACCCATCAAATCTATTGGCCACACAATTTCTCCTCCTTGGACCCCTCCGCCCATCGGTGGACTCTTCACTCATTGCACAAAATTCAGAGCTGGATAGGCATCCACTTTCATCAATCCGCCTCTCCGACCCAATTCTTTGTTGACAAACAAAAAGAACAAAAAGCCAATTTTTTTTGCCCGTTTGAACCAAAACCCAGATTGTTTTTACTCTCGATTACTCAAAAGCTTCCACTTTTTCTTTAAGAAAAATAAAAAGCTTTTTCTTTTTTTTTGATTCATTTGACACTAAACCCAGATAGCATTTGGGGTCTTAAAAACTAAACCGCTTCATTTGAAACCAAACCTATATACCAATTTGGTTTCAAAGAAACTAACCCAACAGTGGAAAAGATTCTTATTTTTGTTATTCAACTTGCTTTCTTCAAGGCTGCATGAGTTTGGAAGAATTCAAAAGTGACTATTGGTGCTTCAAATTTGGGCGCTTGAAAAATAAGAAGTTAAATACAGAACAGAAAAAGTTAGCATGGCAATGGTTGCAGTTAGAAACTCTCATCTTTCTTTCAATCTGTTTAACTTCTCTGTTACCGGAAGACAAGCCTTTATATCGAGACAAACTGCTTCTAGAATGCGCCATCGCTTCTCTTCTAGCCGATGGTTGAATCTCAACTCCTCTTCTGCTCTTACCCATAGGTAATGGTTTGATTTGTTGCTTTCCAATTTAATATGACAAAATTAAAAATAAAGAATTATAATTTTGATGCAATGTCTTGTGGCAACTAGGACTTATGGTTCAAGTTAGATTAGTTTGGAATCTTTTCTGAATGGGCAGTTTTTAGTCTAATGAGAGAACTGATTGAATGAGGCAGTTAAGCATTTCTTGTTTGTTTTTCTGTCAGGTATCGTTTTGACAGCTTTAAATCGAGGTGTTCGGTAACAAATACTGATGTACACCTCAACCATGTGGCTACCGAGGATGAGGATATACTAGCTACAGATATTGGTTTTTGCTGTACCGCTGCAATAGTTCAGCTCAAATCTGATGCTCTTGAGACTGAATCTTTGAGTATACTAACTGGGGATACGTATGTAGATAGTCTTTTGACAACACTGCCAGTATGTTCCTCTTTGCAATAATAGTAATTTATTTTCACCCTAAGTTCAAGATTCTCTTACATTTTCCTATTGTTCTATTCTTTTTCTTGTTTAGGTACTATCAGAGGAGGAGCAGAAAGCCCTCGCAGCAACGCCTGCACACCCAGAGGGATTGTGTGGTAGGACTTTCCATTTTCATCTAATCAAAGCACACTAGAATAGATGTGATACTCTTACAGTATTTTGAGTATTTAAGCTGTACGTATATAACAAAGTTGTTACTTGTTAGAGGGTTCGTTGTCGCAGCCCTCCACTACTCCTGTGCTTTAGGGATTTGGTTTCTACGATTTGGCACTTAGAGAATATAAAACTAATTTTTCTAATCTTGTAGTAAGAGTATCTGCTTCTATAAAGTTGTCACTCTGTCTGATTTAAAAACATTGTTTTGAATGTGGCCAAATTTGCCTTAATTTTGTTTCATGTCCAACCATTTTACCACAATTGTGGTCTTATCAGCTGTTAACTTTAACGGCATTCATATTTCAGCATTTTATGCAAGTTGCCTGGCTGGGAATTTAGTGGAAAAGCTTTGGAATTTTGCTTGGCCTTCTGCAATTGCATTGCTTCATCCAAGCCTTCTACCGGTGGCAGTCATGGGATTCTTGACTAAGGTACATATTAGCTGAAAACATAAAATCACCATGTAGAGCTCGAGATGATAGAGTGCTTTCTAACAGAATTTAGGTTAACAGCTTGTTATAATCATTGGCGGACCTTTGGTTGGCAAACTTATGGATCATTCTCCAAGAGTACCTTCATATATCTTTTTGAATGTTGTGCAGGTATTTCTAATAACATTTTTTTTTCTGTTGAAGATAAATGTAAAACTAGTACTGTTCTAATCTGTTTTCTAATTTATTTGCATCTGCCAGGTTTCTGCTCAGTTGTTGTCAGCAGCAATGATAATTCATGCCCATATGGTCTCCCCTGTTTCTGCCTCTTCGATTCTTCTCCATCCTTGGTTTGCTGTGCTAGTGTTAGCAGGGGCTATTGAGAGGCTATCCGGAGTGGCTCTGGGGGTTGCTATGGAACGTGACTGGGTTGTTCTGGTAGTTCCCTATGCTGTGCAGTTTATTGGTTTTCTTCGCAGGTATAATGGCGATCCATCTATTGTAAACTGGAGCCCAACTTAAACTATAGTTCTTCGCTTGCAGTTAGCTGGAATAAATAGACCAATTGCACTGGCACAAGCAAATGCTGTTCTCCATCGAATTGATCTGCTCTGTGAGGTATTTCTTAATCTGAGGATATTAACATTTTTGAGACATTGGTCTGTGTAACTTGTTATTTCAAGTCATTACAATTCTCTGTTTACTTTGTAATCCATAGAGCACGATTCCTAAAATACTGCTAGAAAAATTTATAAATTTGCAGTTATTTGAAATGCTTTTCGTGATAAATATCATTACCGAGATCAATTATCATCTATAATTGCAGATAGCTGGCACATCATTGTTTGGATTTCTTCTCTCTAGTTATGATCCGGTAACCTGCTTAAAGTTTGCTGCTGGTTTGATGGTCTGGTCATTACCGGTTATGGTAATTACTTCTATGCTTGTTCTCATTGTCTTTTTTGTTTGGAGACTGGGGTCCACTCACTGTGCTAATTCTAACACCATTCCTCAGATTTCTCTGATATGGTTGAGAAACAAACTTTCTACCGGAGTTCTTGACCGTGCTAAATGTTCACAATCCTGTTGAAGAACATCTGATGAGGAACCTCTGCCAGATGCTCATAACTTCGGTAAAACTTGTTCATCTGATTACTTTTAAAATCCTAATTTTCCTCTTGCTTTATATAGTGGATTGCATCCTTTCTGAAGGTTGATATCTGCTTGCTATATTTAGCGATTGTAGTTTGTGTATTACCTATTAATACAGATTTGGAAGCCATTGAGTTTGGATGGAGAGAATACATACAGCAGCCGGTACTTCCTGCAAGCCTGGCATATGTGCTCCTCTACTTCAATGTTGTTCTCACTCCAGGCAGTTTAATGACTGCATTTTTAACTCAGCGTGGTATTTTTCTATCTCTTATAACCTATTTTTTTGATACAGTTCTCTTTATTGTCTACAGTTTCGAGGAGAATATCTCTCTTAGGAATGAAACAAGCTTCACTGCACACTAGCTATAGATGTTAATTTACCTGGACAGATAAGAGAAGCAAAAAAAAAATGATTACAGAGAAGAAGGGCTTATTACCATCATCATTTGGGAGACATTAACAGTGTTTTGGTCTAAAAAATTGATTTCTTAAAGCATTGCTTGCGCTAATATGCCTGAAGTCACTTGTATATGGTTGATTGTAAACTGCAATCCATTATCTTCATTTACTGGATGACTTCTGTTTACTTGAATAGATTCTATATTTAAGCTGAGAATAAAGCTTTGTACCCTCTCAGAAATTCATTTCTGACTCCAAAGTGCTCTGTGGGTTTGTTTAACAGGCCTAAATCCATCTATTATTGGGGGGTTTAGTGGATTATGTGCTTTTATGGGTGTTGCAGCAACCTTCTTATCTGCAACCTTGGTCAGGAGATTTGGCATTTTAAAGGTTGTCTCGTCTTTTGTTTTGCTGGCTGGAATTTTCCATTCTGGGGCTGGTTCTAATGGCCATATTTCCCTTCAAACAGGCTGGAGCAGTTGGATTAATTTTTCAGGCTTCACTTCTCACCATAGCTGTTGCTGTTTACCAAAGTGGATCTCTTTCCCAGAGGAGTCCCCTTCTTTTCTTCTTATGTTTGATTGTAAGAACTTCAACTTTCATGTTTCTTTATGAACTAGACTTGACTTTTAGTAGAAAACAAATTGCTTTGGTTAATTAGGAATCTAGGAAGGCTTGACTCAATCTGCTGCACAGCATTGGTCATGGTTGTAGATATAATGGGAATTCAGATTCAGTGACAGCTGTATATAACTATATATTATTTATATGCTAATAGGACCAGAAAAGACAAATAGATGCTCTGAACGTCTATAGAACTATTATTTTGGCTGTACTGGAACTCATTTGAGAATTCATGATCCATTCCATTTTGATTTCTCTAATGAGTTTGGCTACCCTTGCTAAGGCCAGGAAACCTGGCAGCAATGTAGTAAATCCCAGTAGCAATTATGAGATGGCTGTGAAAAATAAGAAAGAGAGAAGAAAATACACTGACTGGTCTTAAGATTAGCATAAAACCTGAAATATCCTCCCATCGTGTATGCAGGTACTGTCAAGGTTGGGACATATGTCATATGATATTGTTGGGGCCCACATACTTCAAACAGGAATCCCATCATCGAAAGCAAATCTTATTGGGACAACAGAGATTTCTCTTGCAAGTTTAGCTGAGTCTCTAATGTTGGGAGTTGCAATAATTGCAAATGATGTTTCACATTTTGGATTTCTAGCGATGCTATCAGTTTTATCAGTAGTTGGAGCAGCATGGATGTTCTGCCGACGGTTATTGAATCCTATAGAGGAACAAAGAAGCCTTTTCTGTTTTGATCCCCAATTTCAGTTGTAATATAAGTACATAAACTATTGTTCGTATGGGCATTTTGCTCAGGTTTACATATCTATTCAATTCGTTTAGTTTAGTATATTTTTGATAAAAATTCCTTTCTGATTTAGTTAGTGACTACATCTTACCTGATTTTTTTTTTTTTTGACTTAATATTAGTATTAGCATTCTTTTCCTTTTATTGTTCATAAGATTGTCTTCCCTCACTTCTTCAATTTTCAACAGCTGCTGTTATTTCTTCGGTGCAAAGGCAGTCTGAAAGTAATAGGAGCTATGATATATTTTCTCTGTCTTCAACACTTTCCGCATCCGCTTAGGAGATGCTTGAGGTACATAGATTGATCTCACATCCACGTGGTTACTCAATGTTTTTTTTCTTTTCCGTTGTAAAGTCTTTAGTCATCCTTTGAATAATTTGAAGTCAAGAAGATGAGCGGTTGAGTTTGAATTTTTATATTGCTAACATTGTGCCCAACCTGTATACATTTGTAAAGCATTCGTCAGTTCATAATTGTTTTTCGTGAAAATTCTAGTTTCCACAGTCGTAATTAATTTTGCTCCTGGGGTTTATATGCATGTAACATCTATCCCTGAGTGAAGGAATTGTACAGGGAACATGTAAATGTAACAAGCCATGGTTAAATAAGTTATATGGCCTCTTATTGAAGCTAATTAAAAGGGTGTAAGTGCTAGTTGCCTCTCTTCTTAAACTAAAAAGTTCATGACTTTACTTGGCAAATCTTATATATTTTTTTTTTTGGTTTTTTTTTAAAGAGGTTTCGCGATTAGCTGTTTCTGATGTAAAGTTTTGGTTTAATCAAAGTGAAGCAGATTGATTAAAGAAAGCATGAAGAAGGAAATGATAAAACATTTGGAATAAGGCTAAAGCATGTAATATTGATTTGTTCTGTGCTGTTCCTACAATCTGAAGTTTGGTTCTTATCAAAGTCTTCTCTGTGAACTATGTCAATGCATGCAGACAACATAATCGTTCATTATTTAATTTTAAGCTGAGCTGATGTTTTAACATTTTTTATCACTTCTCAATGCGATTGCCCTCAGCCATGAAACATTGATTCTTAGCTATAGTGGTAGTGCACCTCTAGAATCCCATGTGAGTTGAGTATATGGCAGTGTTTTCTGTGCCGAAGTGATGGAATTTTTTTAATCCTGTTGCATTAAACAAGTAAATTGCTCTAATTATAGTGGCAGAGATTCAACCATCAAAGGCCAGTGCATTGCCGTTCATACATAGGTGTTGATGAGATTATAGAATGATATTAATTTTCACGATGTTTTGACTTGGAAATACTAAACATGGTACTTGATTGTGTTAACCAATAAATGCCGTTGCTGAAGGGGTAAATAGCCATTGGGTTTCATATTGGGTCAACGGCGCGTACTCTGTCACGCAGGCAGGCAGGCAGGCAGGCAGCCATGCGCCCCCTCCAATTCCAAGACTTGGTTCGCACTCGCACGCGGTATCTAAGGCTCATCTACATCGCACTTTTGTCCTTATCAATGCAACATTAAGTCATCAACAACAATAACAGTAGTATAAATTTATAACACGCTATTCAAAATTTCCCAATTCCCATTCCAATTTCATCATGAAAACAACGCAACACCACCTTCAACTTCTACTATTCCTTTTCTATTTCCTACCCTGCTTTACGTTGTTTGTTTAACCCACCTCTATGAATGTTATATCATATCATCCATATCTATATATAAACAGTGACTTGCTTTGTTATTCGTTTTCGATAAGATAGAAGTCTTTCTTTTCATATATTTTCTTGTCTTCTATTTTCAAGGTGGAAAGGAAAAGAGCTACTCTTACACTGAGTGCGGTCTTCTACAGGGCACAGTAGTAGTCTCCCATTTTACATTTTCACAAGTTACAATGACAATCACGTGATTCAATGGGAGGCAACCTTCACTAGGGCTTCAACCGCCATTACCTCAAAGCTCTTCCGTGTTTGTCGCATGTCTTCTCTTCTCTGCTATGCTATATGCATACTCTCATACTTCTTCCCTTCCTGCCATCACCATCGCCATCAGCATCAGCATCAGCATCAGCATCACCATCAATGTTATTTTATGTTTGTTTTTATTTTCTTGTCTGGGTTTTTGTTTCTCACTATATACATATACATGACATATTTATATTCACTATTTTCTCAGCAGGAGGACGACTGAAAGCTTTAGTTAAAAGAGCTAGATTGATGCTGCTAAATCATGAGAAGTTGATGTGATGAGTGTTGATTGATGGGCTGTCTCATCCTCTTTTAATATAACGTAGAAGAAAATTAAGCTGCCATTTCATTTTCACGCGTAATTGAGAAATTCTTCATTGACAAACCATATCACCTTGCAAACTCCACTACTACCAGCGACCATATGTTTGTCCTTCAGATGATGTTGTCCTAACAATATTATAATTAATATATATAAAATCAAAGACTGAGTTGTTATAAGACATGTGGGTCTACATTATTTTTGAAAAATTTTCATTATTTATTCTTGATGATGATGAGTAGTAAATTAGCTAGTTGTAGGCTGTAGCTCAAATTATTGTTTCTGAAGAATGGTATCCAAATTCCAGTCCATCATTTAACAGAAAATGGGTATCTTATTTGAAACACAAGTTTCATAGAATGTTTAGCTTACAGTAATGAAAGATTAACTTCCAGGAAAGTATGATAAAAAAAATTCCAGGAATGGGATAGAATCCCTCTCACCGTTTTTGGTTACAAGCACTAATCTATGGCTAATATCTTTCTCCTCATTTACTCGACTTCCCCTTGGAATTTGTGCAACTTCGAAACCCAAATTGAAATTAAAGGCCATGGTATACGTATCTCCCCAGCCAGACAGAGCTAGAGCTGGATAGACCAGAACTATAGCATGAGAATTGATTCCAAATTCAACAATCATTAATTGTACTCTTGCAACTAAATCCTTGAATAACTTGCATACAAAAGGAAACATAAAGGCTGAGTTTGTTAAGATCCCGCCAGCAAAGCCCATAAAAATTTATATATTCCCAAAAAGAAAAAACAGGCAGGTCTAATCTCTAAAAGTTCTAAAAAAAATTTGGTTATGGAGCAGAAAATACTATCTCAAGCATGGAGCAAAATGGGAGCAGAATAGGCATCGTGCAGTGCAGACAACATTAATGAGCCCTTTGTTAATTAGAAAATGAATTACTGCTTCCGACAAATGGTGGTTTCAGCCCTTTTTTTAGTTGAGATATTAGACAAACTTCAAAGGGGAAATAGAGCAAAAGAGGAAGACAGAAAGTGAAATCTTTTTCTTTTTCGTTTTGGTTGGAGTGACCAACCTCCGTTTTAATGTAATAGGTACAAATAAAAAGAGATGGTGTGGACTAATATACTAATCATGGATTAGTGTTAATAAAATCAGTAATTAGAGATCTGCTGCTGCTGCATGCACTGCCCCAATTTTAGTGGCGGAAAGCTCCCTCTCCTTTGGAAAACAAAAACCCTGTAACAGCGTAGGGGAACCAACAGTCAGCACAATACCACTCCATTTCCCAAAACTTAATATATATATATATATATAATTCCACGGCACAAAGTCCCATACTTTCCCTCACCCACCCCCAAGGACCCTTGAGAAGAAGATACATTTCTAGATCAACCAACGTCAAATATCCCACCCACATTGAAACTTGGTTTCATAGTCATAGAAAGAAACAAAGAAAGAAAGCCTACTCATCCACCAATCCCAATATCATGCCAACGAAAAAAAAAAAAACATTGAAAAAGAGAAACAAAGTAAAACCTGCTTCCTTCCCCGTCATTTTCCACAACCCCAGTAACCCCACGCTCTATCATTTTCTGTTAGACAAACGTGAAAAAAGTATGAAAGCAAATTTTAATCTTTTAAATAACAAAGATAAAGAAACCCCCCCCTCTCTCTCTCTCTCTCTCTCTTAACACTCACTGTCCCATGATTTTACATCACTTGTTTATAGTCATGAACACCTATTCACCCATGTTACACAAATGGTGATCATTTTTTTTCTTTGAAGGTTTACATTAGAGAGGAAAAAAAATTGTTGTTTTTCACCGTAAACTTCTGTGGCAGTTGGTTGCCACAGTGATATGGACTTGAAAGCGCCCATCTTTTCATGTCGATTGACACTGATAGTTGATATATCGCTTGGCTTGTTCATGTCCTCTTTTGACTCTCTATTTCTCTCCTCTGCTTGCTTCATTATTGTCAAGCACTGTGTTGAAGTAGAACTAAAGCTAACCCAAAGCCAAAGCCAAAGAAAAAAACTACCGAGAGAAGAAGAATAACAAACCATACACAAATCAATGGGGTCTCTTGGAGTTGAAACTGCAAAGAACAAAGCAATGTGGCTCTATCCTAAAGTTTCAGGTTTTAATCCTTCTCAGAGATGGGGACACTCTGCTTGCTTCTCGAATGGGGTTGTTTATATTTTTGGGGTATGTCAAATTAACTTTAATTCTTCCATTAATGTGTGTTTGGCTTTTTATCAATGTTATTAATTCTCGTCTAGTACACCAAACAATGCAGAATTTTTTTTCTATCTTTTCCGTAACTACTTTTTCCCTGGTATTTTTGTTGATATTTTCTGCAAATTGCTTAAGCTTGTACTACTTTTTGTTTTCTCTTTTTATGCAATTTGGCTATCTTTAGTTAAGGGAACATACAACTTTCTTCATTGGTTTTAGTTCATTACTACTTTTATGTTTGTTCTGGCTGGAATGATGTCTGCAGTTTGACCTTGTTTCACCTTCTCTAATTAATAAGACTATAGGTAGGATGACTGTTAAACTCCTTTTTCTATATGATGGCCAAAAACCCTCCTCTTTTTTAATGGCACTAGAAAGCAATCTCATTCTCTCTCTCTCTTTTTTCTAGATTTCCTCCTTTGTTCCATTTTATTCAATTTCCCGTTCTTTTTTTTTTTTTCAAAAATAAAATCTTTTTCCTGATATTCTGTCGCTATTCTGTGACTGTTAAAATTTTCGCAACAGGTTATCACTCATGTATAGCAGGGCCTTGTAACTTCCTGGTAGAAGTTTGATTTGAGTCCTTCCATGTATGTTTTTCTTTTAATTGTTATTTTGGTTCACAATATTGTATTAGCTGTTAGATGCATCCTGTTCAACCTTTTTGAAGGAAATTAAGCTAGGTTGGAAATCTGTGTAAGAGGGGAGGAGTTTGTTTATCCTTGGCTTTAAAACAGTGTGTGAACATTAGGCTTGCTTATTCCAAATGGAAGCAAATCATTAACTTCTTGTTTTTCGCTTGGCCATCATCTCTCTTTAATTCTATTTTGCTGTTTATTGAGCCATAGGACTGCTGATTTTTTAAAATATGATGCTTATTTCTATCAGTAGGAGAGAAAACTTAGGAAGAGAAAGATCAAGAACTGCTTATAGAGGAGTATAAAGTGCTTCATATTGATGAGGCTGTTTTTAACCGTTACAGGGGTGTTGTGGAGGTCTACATTTCAGTGATGTTCTCATGCTAAATCTCCACACAATGGTTTGGAAAACTCTCGAAACCACAGGGCAGGGCCCTGGCCCAAGAGATAGCCACAGTGCTGTTCTCGTAGGGACTAAATTGATGGTATTTGGGGGCACTAATGGTTCTAAGAAGGTAAATGATCTTCATATATTGGACCTTGCATCGAAAGAGTGGATACGAGCTGAATGCAATGGTGTTGCACCTTCTCCTCGTGAAAGTCATACCGCTACGCTTATTGGTGAAGATAAGGTAGTGATTTTTGGAGGTAGTGGTGAAGGTGAAGCAAATTACTTGAATGATTTGCATGTTCTGGACCTTAGGACAATGATATGGACTTCACCTACGGTGAGAGGTCATATCCCTGTCCCTAGAGACAGTCACAGTGCTGTTGCAATAGGGAACAAGCTCGTTGTCTATGGCGGGGACTGTGGTGATCGATATCATGGAGATATTGACATTTTTGACATGGAAACTTCAACTTGGTCAAGGGTATGGTTTCACTTTCCCAGTCCCACAGATTCAGTTTATGTAAACAATCAAATTGCTTGACTGAGATCTCACTTTTATGAATTATGACTCCCCACGATTTTTTTTTTTATCATTTTCTTTATAGTTGGCGGTTCAAGGCTCTTTGCCAGGTGTTAGAGCTGGTCATGCTGCTGTGAATATTGGAACAAAGGTAGCATATGATACTTACTAATAATGAGACTAGACTCCATTTCTGTCTGCAGTTATCGTTAGAATTTGAAGTGGATTTTATATCAAGGATATGATCATTTTGGGAGTTTTACAACTGGAAAAATTTATGATTTTGAAGGTTTTCATTATTGGAGGGGTTGGAGATAAACACTACTACAATGATGTCTGGGTCCTAGACGTGAGTGCTTGTTGCTGGGCTCAACTAGATATATGCGGTCAGCAGCCTCAAGGGAGGTTTTCTCATACAGCTGTCTTCACAGAATCAGATATTGCTCTCTATGGAGGGTAAGTTCCTTTAATTACATTATTGCTTTGCGTCCCTGTCTCTCTCGTCTTGAGAAGTAGTGTTTGACTTGTTATTTCATGGACATTTCCTTAATGCATGCAGGTGTGGAGAGGATGAGCATCCAATCAATGAGTTGTTGGTTTTACAACTTGGAATACAGCATCTTAATGGTCCTTATAACATTTCCAATTCCATGTGTAAAACTTTTAGAAGCCATCGGAACCAAGAAAAGAGAAGATTCCTTAGAATAGCACCAAATAACTTGGTAATGAATATGCTGGATAAACTGCAAAATCTCTACCCCATTTTGTTGTTATGACCATATGCAATAAGAGGTGCTTATTTTATTTTGATGCAGAAATCTGTATACTTTGAAGATAATGAAGTAGCAAAACAGGAAGCTCGGGTACCAGACCAAGAAGCAAAGCACTCTTCTCGGTTCAGTTCAGGTTGGTTTAGAATCATATTTCGCTGCCTCATATAGAGCTGGATGTTTAAAATATTATAAATTTCATTATTTCATTACTCTTAGATACATCAAACTCAAAGAGGAAAAGAAGTGCCAATCCAAAGGCATGGGAGGTTGAATCAGAACAAGAAGAACATTCCCTTTCACTCTCGCAGCATTCATCCCCTTCACAATCTGATCAAGAACAAGCCCCAGCACAAAAGCCCACTGATTCCACCGGGTCTCATGAACTTAACCTGTTTAAGAAGTTCCATCATATTGCAAGCAATTGTCTGCCTAATAGTGTTCTAAATAACCATATGGAGGCCAGATATATGGTCCATAAAACTCAAGAAGGTCTGCAGTTTGTGAGAGAACATCAAAACCTTAGAAAACCAGAACAATATCTGCATGTAGTTCATGCTGGCAGAACAGGAACGCAATACTCAACTGTAGAACAAAAACACTTGGAGGGAGGACCCATTCACAACCTGGTAAAACATTGATTTTTTTTGAAGTGAAGACTACAAATTTTGCAGTTGAAATATCTGATTGTTGTTGATTGATAGCTACAGCAGTATTGGTCTTTGTTGAAGCATCTGTATATTGATCGAAGATTTAAATACCTTAACTTTCTTGTTTATCTAATATTTTTGGCATTAAATATGTTATCGACCTATTAGCATTGTTTCTTTTCTTACTGGGGGTTTCTTGTTTAAGCTCTTAAGCTCTATTTTCACTTGTTCAAGCTTCTCACAAGGGTTTTTATCCTCAGCTTGGTGCTGAAGTTCGTGGTAAAGTTGATGGAGCGTTCGACTCGGGTTTCCTGATGACAGCAACTGTTAATGGGAAGATACTCAGAGGGGTCTTATTTGCACCTGTAAGCTTTATGTTCTTAATTATGGAACTTTCTAATTTATTTGTTCGACTATAACTGAATTATCACTTTATTTGATCGATTTTAGGGAGCTGGAGTCATCTCTAGAGGGCCAATGCTTGCTAAAAGTCCTGCATCAACAGGTCAGGTTGCTGCTACTCAGCCATTTCAAAACTCAAGCAATTCCGAGCCCGTCAAGCCCTCCCAGCCACCAACAATGCGTATTGTGCTGGAACCAACTCACAGCTCTCGACAAGCTTTAGTAAATCGACCGCATTCGGTGACTAGAGGAGCTTCATCTGCAGCGAAAGATCCAAAGCTAAGAAGTGATCTTCGAGATTTGGTTCTAACACTGGGGGGACCTGGAACTGGACGTGCTTGACATTTTATAGAAAATAAAAAACTGCTTGTTGGCTTATGAAATAAAATGATAGCCCTCCTTTGCTTTATCATCCGGTCCCCCCCCCTCCCGCTTTATCTTTTCGCAAGTTGCCTTGGCAATGTAAGAGTTCTTTTTCTTTTATTTTCACTGACTTGATTCACTCTTTTTGGCAAACGGTTTTGGAAGCATTTAAAAAGCTTGCGACTCTTTATATACATATATATACATATATATATATATGTATGTATGCATGCAATGAATGCAATCAGTATGATAAAGTGGTGTTACCTACCGGGTAATATTTTGAAATTGGTGCTTGATAAATACAGCTTTATCCAAAGCGAATGTAATTTAAACAAAGTGGGGGGAAAAACCAAACGTAATCTTGGAGAAAGGAACCTTTTTTTTTTTTTTTTAATTTCCATTCTAAAAGATGATAATAATCACAAAGTAGCGTTCGCAAAAACGTCCACTTGTTAATTTATATGAAAAATGATGTACTTACGAAAGAAATTGGCAGAATTAGTTTGCCATAATCGCAAAAAAGATGTAATACAACATTATTTTTACAGTTATTTTATTATTACAAAAAACATTTGAAAAGGTAATTTTCTTTTAGTGTAAAAAATGGGTTTTAGTTTACCCCGTAGTTTTAGACTTTCTGTTTTTCGTGCTTTTTTTTTTTTTTTTCAAAAGGAAAAGTAAAATAATAATATTTTGAGAAGAGGAAAAAGAGAAAAGAAATGAATGTGAGTAGGAGTATGAGTGTGAGTGGGAAGGATTTTCCAGAAGGAATGGGACCCACATGACAGAACATAACAGAACAGAAGGGAGAAAATCTAGGGGAGGGGGAAGTGAGGAAGTTGGCGGAAGCACCCGCGCATCTCGCGCTATGCTGTCGTTAAAGGGGGGGTTTAGCCTTCTAACCGTCTGATCTGATCTGATCTGATCATGATGCTGATATGATGAGAGACAGATGAAAATGAAAGCAAAAAACAGCTTTTATTATTTAAAAACTAATAAATAAAACAGAAGAACAAAAAAGACAACCTATTTTTTTTTTTACATTATTGAAAATGGAAGGTGAGTGTGAACTGTGACTGCGGGCCGACTGCGTAGGGGTCTTTTGGAAAATGACAATGTCTTTTCAGCTTTTTTCATAGGAAATGAAATGAAATGACATGACATTGATTGACCCCTTCCTTTCTTTCTTTCTTTCTTTGCGTCATCTTTGCCGGCCTTTCCACTTTCCCACGTGTCACTTGCTTCATATTTTGGACCCCTCAAAAGGTCCAACATTTTAATTCTTGGGCCACCCTTATAGGGTTCAAAGGGGAGACAGCCTGCCTAAGGCCCAACTCCTTGACTTGGGCAATGCATTCTTCTTAGTTGTCAAAAATTTTCATTCAACCACATTGATTGAAGCAATTGATCCAACTGACAAAGTTGGCTTTCTTACAAATGTCCATGCTATGCTAGTGCTGTTCCTTAATTACTTTGGGGCATGGCTTGCTCTTTCAAATGAAACTCCAAAAATAAGTTCTCAATCAGTGAATGGTAGCTAAGCTTCATAGATGTTTCATTAAGGGAATGGGGGGCAGATCATTTATCTCAAATGTTATCAAGTGACAATCACGAGGCCGGAACACAACGGTTCTAAAACTTCCAAATTCCATTCGTGATGTCTTATTCCATCTTTAATTTTATGTTGGAATGAATGTAATGTGTGGGGAAAAAGACAAGGTTGAGCAAGGATAGATGGCTTGGTTTGTTTTAATGGGCCTAAGCTTCATTTCAAGCCACAAAATCCAAAATTAAAACGGAGCAATTTTAACAAAGCAACTCTCTCTCTCTCTCTCTCTCTCTCTCTCTCTCTCTCTCGCTCGCTCTCTTCCGGAATCATCCTCGTATAAGCTCTTCCTCTAATCTTTTCAATGGCAAGCAAGCATAGCCGTGATCAAGCTCTGGTATTTCAGTTCGTCTTTTTCTTTTTAATGGGTCTCTTCCGTTTTTATTGGCTGTTTCACTCTTTTAAGCTTTGCCAATCACTTGTTGCGCAAAATATGTTTTACTTTCTGGCTCTCTGAAGTTATTTTCTATGCTTTTTTTTCTTTAATTTAGTTAATTCATTATGAAAAATTGAGTTTTTTCAAGGACTATTTTGAGTTAATTTGATTAAAGCGTCGATTGTATTCAAGCTTAAAGCTTTGAACTTTGTAGGTTTTAGAATTCCAAGTACTATTTGTTATCACTTTTCAATTTCGGGTTCTCTTTGTTTCCTTCATCTTTTTAGCAAACAACTAAAAGGTTACTTTATTTTCCATCTACTCTTCGTTTTCCCTGTTTTTTTCCCCCCAGGATTTCCAGGGCTTTTTAAATGACTTGCAGGATTGGGAACTTTCATTCAAGGACAAAGATAAGAAAATGAAATCACAGGATTCTGGTAAAGAACAAAGGGTAATTTTTCAACCCCCAAACATTTTGTTAAGTATGATACTAATGTGATCATTCATTTCATTTCCTCTGGTATGTTACTTTGATTTAGAATCTTACTTGGTCCATTTTTACAGAAGATCGGTGAGAAGGGTAGGTCAACGGGAAAAATGTCCCTGAATAATTCTTCGAGTACCAGATCTGGGGAATATGATTATTTGCAGGATTATGATAAATTGAACAGTTTATCAAGCAGTATTATGACTGAAGAGAATATTCCCGATGCTGCTTCCGAGAAAGAACTGGTGAGAAGTTCAGTTTTTATGACATTTTCCTTTCGAGCATGTCTGACTTTACGTTTGATGTTGATTAGAGTAAAATATTTTGCTATGTGCAGGGAAATGAGTATTTTAAGCAAAAGAAGTTTAAAGAAGCTGTTGACTGCTATTCAAGGAGCATTGCCCTGTCACCAACAGCTGTAGCTTATGCAAATAGGGCTATGGCCTATCTTAAGATAAGAAAGTGAGTTTGAAACTCTTTTGGTGATGTCCACTTGTATATCTAGGAAAATAATCTGAACATTTATAGCCTCCCCGAGTTTCATGGTTTTCTTTAAATGGCCAAATGTTCTGTTATTGAGTTATTGCATGAATAATACATTTGATGAGATAAATGTCACCAATGTGATTTTTGTTTTCTGATCTTTAGATTTCAAGAGGCCGAAGATGACTGTACAGAGGCCTTAAATCTTGATGATCACTACATAAAAGCATACTCACGTCGAGCAACGGCTAGAAAAGAAGTTGGGAAACTTAAAGAGTCCATCGAAGGTATCTTGAGTGAAAGTTCTCTCTTAAGTTGATACTTGATTCTTTTGTACCACTTCTATA
The DNA here is from genome assembly GCA_038382025.1 of Adansonia gregorii. Taxonomy (NCBI): domain Eukaryota; kingdom Viridiplantae; phylum Streptophyta; class Magnoliopsida; order Malvales; family Malvaceae; genus Adansonia; species Adansonia gregorii. The sequence goes on from JBBYHO010000020.1 coordinate 15,360,762, forward strand.
TACATTTGATAGATCTTATATGAACATAGTTGTTTGCAGATGCTGAGTTTGCCCTGAGGTTAGAGCCTAAAAATCAAGAGATCAAGAAACAGCATGCAGAGCTTAAAACCTTGTATGAGAAAGTAAGCATTTTCTGTTTTGTTTGATATACCTTCTGAAATGTAACTTTCAAAAAGTTCAGGGACTCCAATTACCTAGAAAAGTTGTGGGTGATAAAACTGGTTAGAATAATGGATGGAAATCAGGCTTGGTATTCTCTATCAAAAAGCTGAGCTGATGGCATGCAGCCTCTTCTTTTCCTTTAGTTTTCTTAGCATGATGGGATGGTTATTAGAAAATTTTCTGCTTCGTTATTATTTGTTTGTTTTTCTATTGCATTCGATTCACTTGTCATTTTAATAAATCCCAGGAGATAGTTCAGAAGGCGTCTGGGGTTTTAGGAAGGTATATGCAAGGAGCTCAGGAAGTTGGGAAGTCAGAGACTAAAGAGAATGGACATGGGATGCCTTCTGTCTCAAACAGTACTCAAAGGAAAGGAGTGGCTACAGTTCATGGGTATCAAACTAAGGTATCAGAAGTTAGAATTTCCATTTTCCTCTTGACAGCTGTTGAACTTTATGGACAGTGATCCCTGCATGGTTTATCCTTAATGCTTGCTTATAAATAGAGTTCTTGAAACTGATTTGTCATTTACCTTGTAAACCATGGTAACTAAGCACGTGTTCTTGTTAGAGAATGCCTATATTTATGGCTGCCAGTAGATAATGCACCTAACTGTGCTGATGAAGTACTCAGCTTGTGTTGAAAGATGGAGAGGAATGAATTGTTTATGCATTCTTCCTCATGGACCAGTTTGCAATATGGGACAATATGTAACTCTAGATTATTGTCAAATGAAGAGATACATTAATGTTGGAAGTTGAAGTCTTTCAAATGTACTTTTCTAGTCTAGAATAGGAGATTGTTGTGTTTTCATTTAGTATATCTCTTTTGTTAGGTTTCTGAATGTGACAGGCAAAAGAAACCGGATAAGGTATCTGTCACTTTGGAGGAAATAGGAGAAAAAAATATCAGGGCTGGAGGTGGGATGGATGGTACTCAACTAGATGCTGGGATTGTTGGTTCAGAGAGCTTTAAGGTAATAATATATTTAAGCATATTTCATTTCCTGAGACTTTGATCGGTCACACTTTTGTTTGGTTCTGAAAGGTTCAGGTTTTTCTCCAGGTAGTTAAAATATAACAAAGGTGCATCCTTGGCTCTGCCCTTTTGTTTGCATTTTTTGGGTGTCAAAACTTGAGGTTTCTGATCCTAGTCCACATAGATATAGACCCCTCCCACTGAGGTGGTCCTCTGATAGCTATCCCATCGAATCGTTGTTAAGAAACCCCTTAAATTACAAATTTTTGACTAGGATTTAATTTTTAAAGCAGGGAATTCTTGGTTTCTGACTGAAATCCTGCTTCTATAGCGTGCATGCATAGACGTGGAAACAAGTAAATTATGCTTGTAAACAACTATATTATCCTGACTTTGAAATGTCACTAGTTTTATATAGTTGCTGTAGCATTGTATTAGTAAAGGAGTCTGCAGTAATTCGGTGAGCAGCCTAAGTTGCACTGTTTAATTTATTTGAGGTCAAGAATGCTATAGAGTCTGTCTGTAAGTATCATAGGATTCAATGTACTGTTTTATTCATTTTTTAAGATGAATTTCTTCTGCATTTCTACCCTCTTAAATATTGCATCATATCTATCCTTAAATAGAATGTATACTTCTATAACTACTGTGCTTTTTTCCCCTTAAATAAAATTCAGGTTGATTGGGCCCTCATTTGATTTTTGTAGAGTAATAACAGAGCTAGAAAGCAAGAGCTGAAAGCTTCAGTGCAAGAGCTTGCTTCTCGAGCAGCCAGTCGAGCCATGGCCGAAGCCGCAAAAAACATCAGTGCCCCTAGTACAGCATATCAGTTTGAGGTTTCCTGGAGAGCCCTATCTGGTGACCGTGCACTTCAGGCCCATCTTTTGAAGGTCTGCATTAGTTGATATTATATTGCTCTATTTTTACATGACGAGGCATCTATGTTGTCTTCTACGATAAAATGTCTTTGTGAATGTTATTCATTCTTTTTAAGTTTTTTAATTCATGTTACAACTGACGTTTTGTTGTATGGTTGTAGGTGACATCACCAGGTGCATTGCCACTGATCTTTAAAAATGCCTTGTCTGCTTCCATGTTAGTTGACATTGTTAAATGTGTTGCAACCTTTTTCAGGTAAATATAATTCTTTGATTTTGTCTACTGCCTCGGACTTGTATATTTATTTTTTATCTTGACCCGACTCTTGACTCCCTCTTCGTTTATTCATTTTACAGGGAAGATGTGTATTTGGCTATTAAGTATCTAGAAAATTTAACCAAGGTCCCGAGATTTGACATGCTTATCATGTTTCTTTCACCTACAGACAAGGCTGGTATGTTTATGTGATTGTTTACCATCTGTAACTTTCGAGTCGTACAAGGCCTGTTGGAATGTTTAGTAACAGAGATCTATTACCTAACTAATATAAAAAATATAACAGAATCTTTGAGGAAAAAAGAAGCTTTATTTCTCCTAACTATAGACGATAGAGATGTAATGATGTAAATCAGTGTGCTGACTTGAGTTGCCATTACCATTGAACAGAGCTTGCCAAGTTATGGGATGAAGTATTCTGTAAAGAGGCAAGTCCAATAGAGTGTGCAGATATTCTTGATAACTTGCGTTCTGTGTACTGCCTGAAGAAGTGAAAAGATGATGCAATTGCATTTGAAGAAATGTTTTATGGTAATCAAGTTCATCGTTCGGAAGAAGTGTTACGTAAATGATTCGTCTGAGATGCTGAAATACTAACTACAATTTTGATGGTGGGAGGGCTTATGCTAAAGCAATTTAATTCGCTAGGCATGAGATATGTTGATTTCTGTTCACGGTTTTAATGTAATGTCTGTCCAAGTATGGACCAGTGAAAATAAATTTCTTTTAATTGATGGGTGCTTGCTTTGCAGGAAGAAAAGCTTTTAACCACAGTGTAGATACGCTTGCCATGTCATTTTGAAACTGAGCTGAAATATATTAAAGATTTTTGTCTGAATTTAATGTGTAGGTTGGTAGGAAGGTGTTGCTTTGATTCATTCATTTGTTAGACATTCATTGTAGGCAAAACGAGGCAATTCGGATCCTTATGAATATGACGTTAGGTGGTAGCGTAGTCCCTCTCTTCATTTATTTGTTTAGCATTCATTAGGTGTTACGCTCTTGTATTTTAAAAAGAGAATCAGATTTTCAAAGTGTGGTGTTTATTGAAGGAGATGGTGAAAGGAGTTGTACTAGCTTGTGGATAGTCAACCCGTCCGGCGTGAATTGAATTGGATTTGAGTTGAATTTTTGCAGTTTGAGGTGGACGATTATTATTTAATAAAAATGTTTTTAAATTTAATTGTAATAATATATAAATATTAATAAAAATAATTTTTAATATTTTTAAATAATAATGTGTTTGAAAGAGGGTGATTAAAATTATGTAAAGTTTGCATTATTTACTTTATCCTCGGTCCTCGTACGAATTAATTAAATTGAAGACTATAAAGAGTTAAAAGACTGTCTTTACTAGCAATTTATATTGCATACCCCAGTGATTATTGTTCATCATTTAAATACAACCAGACACATAGTACAGTACACAGTAATTAAAAAATTAAAAAAAAAAAAGCCTTAACCTAGTGAAGGTCGGGAAAAATTTTTTATTAAAACTGATCAAATGAAAATAAGAAGGATCGATTGATTCATTGATATATATATATATATATATCGATTGATTCATTGATATATATATATATATAACTTGATATCCGAATCCTGAAAACATTAATATTAATAATTCATATCTAAAATATAATTTTTGGATGATTTGGAGGAAGGGGAGCATGTCCACATGTCATGATATTTTCCTGCTTTTTCCTTTTTTTTATTATCATTTTAGTTTTTTTAGCTTGAAAAAAATAAAATAAAAAAGAGGTATAATTCAAGTTAAACTATCTCAATATTTAATTTTTTTTTGTTTAGATTGTTTTTTAAGATTCGATCATTTTAATTTTGGGTTAAGTTTGGGTTTCAATCATTTTAGTTTCAATATATTTTTAATCGAATTTTACATTTAAGTTAATCGAGTTTATCCTATTTTAGATTCAGGTTAATTAGATGAGACACTAGAATTAATTGAATGGAGGAGGCATTCACATGTCATATGCTCTTTTCTAACTTTTTTTTTGCTTTTTAAATTTTATTATTTTTTATTAAAAAATAGATGAAATTAGGGTCGAATCATTTTGGGAATTTAATTTTTTAGGTTCAGATCGTTTCAATTTTTAGTTTCTTCAAGTTCAAGTTCCTTAAGTTTTTAATCATTTTGTGTTTAAGTTATTTTGATTTCAATCCATCTCGTATTTGAGTCAATCTGGTTTGACACTAGAGCTAATTGAATTTGACTTATTCTATATTTAAACTATTTTGAATTCAAGTTAATTATCTTTTAACACTCGAGTTAATTATATGAAAAAAGTATTCATGTGTTACATGCTCTTTTTTAACTTTCTTTTTAAATTTTATTATTTAAATTTTATTTAACTTAAAAAAAAGATAAAATTTAAATGATACATTAATGCAAATATATATCACTTTTTAAAGTTATCATTTATTCTTGATTTTAAAGAAATTAAAAGTATAACTTTAAGGGCTGGTAATGAACATCTTCGTATTTATATATATGATGAGATTATTACGTCCGCTACTTTCTTGCTTAATCATTCTATAAAAATATTAGATACTTATCGCTTTATTAGCATGTTCATTATTAATATTTAATGTAACAAATATTTATCTATACAAAATTTTAATTTATATTATATAAATTTTATATAATAATATATTTTAACTATTTTTTATATTATATTTGATAAAATGTAATTATGTCGGGGGACACACTTCGACATTACCCTGTAGGTGAACAGAAGCAGTCCACTTCCCTTCGCTTATTTGTTGGGGACCCACAATTATCAACAAGACAACCAATGAGCTTACGAAACATGGCAGAATGTCATGTCACACAGACACACAGATTCATTTCTTTGCATTTTTCTAAT
>JBBYHO010000020.1:15391979-15402224 GCA_038382025.1 Adansonia gregorii
TCGTGTATAAAACCAAACTCCTCTCAACAACAGTCTCCTTCTCTCTCTCTCTCTCTCTCTCTCTCTCTCTGATCTGTTTCATTTTCCCTTTGATTTCGGCACCTTTTTTCTTCTTCTGTCCGCTTTAATTTCTCAACCAGCTCGAACTTATAAATTTTTTTATATATCTTTAACTCTCCTGTTCTTCACGACATCATTAAACCATCTCTTTTCTTTGATAAACAAAAAAAAACCTTTTTTTTTTTTTTATTTTTGTTGAGGATTATGGGGCATGGGATTTTGGTTTCGGATCAGGACATGAGTAATTCTTCTCACAACTTTGCTCCTCTTCCTTGGAGCTGGATAAAGTCAACTACTCCACAGGTTTTTTTTTTTCCTCTTTTAATTTGCAGTGTTTATCAGTTTCATAATTTTATTTCTTTTTTTTATGGATTTTCATAGGATTCTACACTGAGTTTAACTGTTTCTTTTTGACCTTTTTCCTTTTTGGCTGAAACCAAAGTAAGTAGATTACCAAGTCTTGCCTGTCATTTCATTTTCTTCTTTTGAAGTTGCACCAAGCAGTTTATACTTTATACTGCATTTTCCGTTTTTCTTTTTTCTTGATTGAGAGTTTTAAGCCTGAGGCTAAAGTGGTGTAATGCATAATATTTTCATGGTTTACAATAATGAGTAATGATAAATTCTGACAGAAAATGATTAAAAATGTATGCATGTTTGTTCATCGGGTATTTTTGTGCATGGGGATTTTTTGTCTTTGCTGTATCTTTCTTGGCTTTACTTTTCACTGAATTTACCTGATTGATTTTTGTTTTCCTTTTACGATGAAGCACAATGATACATTGGTTTTTGGAAATTTTTTACATTGTCTTTCCATTTTGGACATATTGGTTTTCATTTTGTTCTTTGTTTGGGATAAATTTGCAAACGCATTATTTGGAAAAAATTGATTTAACCATTTTGCAACTTACTGTGCACTGCTCTAACCCTTCCTTCTTATTCTGTAAATGCAGTTCTATTTAGTTGAATTATATTAGTAACTTATCATTTTATTTCTTAGTACAGGTTAACTTGTTTCAGGCTCTTGAAATATTACCTGATCTTGGTTTAAAACTTTCTAAAACACCGTCTTTCTTGGACAAGCTACATCAACTAGCTCAACTACAAAACTCCAGAGAGCAGCAAGCAAGTTGTAATTTTGATTATTTTACATCTAAAGCAAAGTCAAAGCATGTTTACCAGCCCACAAATAAGATGAAAGCTGAAAACTTTCCGATCTCCTTGCTTAAAATTGGCTCATGGCAGAGGGTGTCAATAAATGAAGGTGACTTGGTTGCAAAGTGCTATTTTGCCAAAAGAAAATTGGTTTGGGAATTTTTGGAAAATGGTTTGAAAAATAAGATCGAAATTCAATGGAATGATATCTTGTCCTTGAAGGCTGTCGTGCAAGAAAATCAACCTGGAATTCTTGAAATTGAGGTAAAAACTTCTTTTGATTTGTAATCTTGTTAAATTAAACTTAAATGTGGTTATATTGTTTCTTTTGATTTATTGGATTGCAGGTAGACCAGCCTCCTTCATTTCATCATGAGATTGATCCTCAACCAAGGAAGCATACTCAATGGAGAATAGTTTCAGACTTCACTGGAGGACAAGCTCTTACTCATAGGTTTCCATCACTTTCTTTCTCTATATTTTTAAAAAAATTGATGTTAATTTATTTATTTTTAATTGTTTTTGTGTTTTGTTTAGGAGGTATTACCTTCAATTTCCTCCAGGAGTCCTTGACAAGCCCCTTGAGAAGCTTTTAAATTATGACAATCGGTTGTTTCAGCTGATTCAACGAGGTTTTCCAACTATGAAGTCTCCATACTTTCAGACATATACATTTGGTCCTGATTATGTCAATTCTCAACAACAACAACAACAACAACAACTTTCGTTTTCAAATGTTCCTCCATATAAGCAGAAAACACAAAATTCTTTCAATTTTAAAGATTCAGATTCACCTTTGTCAGGTATCTAATATTACTTTCAATTCATATAATTTTTTGTTATAGAATTTAGTTAAATTTCCATACTAACAGAATAATGTAGTTATGGGTTTTTCAGAACGCATCAGCAATCAAATGCCACTATGGAGTCGAGGGATGACCAATGTTAGAGATAGTTTAATTACAAACCAAGTTGGAGGAATGTACTTTGCTACTTCTTCGGGTTCTCAGCTTATGAATTCGACTAACTCTATGTCGGGTTATGTACAAGAAGGTATGAGAAATCAACTTGGGGGACTGTGGTCTACTACACCTTCGACCTCTCACGTGCATCCAACAACACTATCATGTTTTCAAATACGAAATGATCTTCAAAACATGCTATTCGATAATTCGCAAACCGACTTCTCTTATGGGATAGCAGGGGGCAATCTGTTCAGTGAAGGACATTCTATAAATAACATAACTACAAATTATGAACAGAATATGAATATGGTTGATAATATTGTAGTTATGAGCAACAATTTGTCAAGCACAGATGGTAGGTTAATTTATCCTCAAGGCACTAGTCGGTCACAGTCTCAAATTTCTCATGAGAATACGAGTATAAATATGCTATATGGCCGGTCACGGTCTAAAATTTCTCATGAGAATATGAGTGTGAATATGTTACATGACGATAACTTATTTTATTCATCTGCTAATTCTGATCCAACCATGCAAGATTTTTCCAACTTCAATCACGAAGTCAATGATGATGGGTATTGGACCTGATTTGTTAATCTTGATCCAAACTAAGCAATACTTTTTCAACTTCAATCATGAAGTTGGAAATCAGGATAAGAGAATTTTGTTACGTTTTCAGGTTAGAAAATAGGAAGTTGGTAGGAAAGTAGCTAAACTTACGTAGCTACAAAAAAGCTTTTTTCTTTTATGATTTTTAACCAGATGTAAATCATGATGACATAGGAAGTTTTTTTTTTTGGGTATCTATTTTGCTTCTTCTCCAATTGAGTTCCAAATTTCATTATTCATATCAATGCTAATTGATTGTCTTTTGATACTTGTTTGAGAAGCAGGCTTCATTTGAAGGTTGATGTTGGTGGTGAAGATTAGCCTCCCAAATCCATTCTCGGAGGAGGGGAAAAAGAACAAATAAGATTACTCTTCTTGCTATGACGAATTAAAAAAAAAATGACTCCTGAATATAAGGGTCAAAGAGAACTCCTCAAATGATGATTATGATAACATGGCTGCCGTTTATTTGAAGATAAACAAGAAACCCTGTGAATCAGAATTTCTTTGATGGCTGCCGATATCAATCATTATTTAGTTGGCCTGGAAAGCAGGAAACACATGTTCAAATTCCAAACGAGTAAAAAGCCACCTCTTAAAAGTAACAACATTACTCATCTGAATTAAACCCTAGGTTCGGTTGCCTTTTGTTGATATTCGAAATATATATACATACATATATATATATATATATATACATATTCTCCGAAATGATCAGATGGCAATACATCGTTATCTTGAAGATTTCTTCATCCTAGTTAAAGATAAAAGCCTAATTAACAATTAGCATGGAGAACTCATGCTCTCATGAAACAAATTTGACAAAATACAGTACCTGCTGTACATATAACACAATTGCACTTGTCCCCATATCAGCAAAGGAAGTGGCACTTTCACTGGTCCCTCCGGATTCTCATTTTTCGGGGTTCCAAGAAATTATTGAGACAGACAGTTAAAAAAAGTCACGCGACAGAAGTTATTATGCGGCAAAAGAAGCAGTGCTATATGGTTTCATCTATTCTCCTCTAATCCTTGTACCTAATATACATACACAAATGCCCAATGGCCCTGTAAAATAAGCCACTAATCTTTTCTTAGAAGTGACAGTGAAAAACTCTAGCATGACACGGATTGCCACACCAGTTTACTGGCTTGAAATTCTTGCACGACTGTAATATTCCGACAATCGCAAGTTGTATGAATCACGCGGCTCCATTTATTGATCTGCAAGTTTGAACACAATCTTTTGCTGCTAATCTTATTGTTCGCCCTCACCCTTGTCCAATGACGCAGATAAATAGCTCAAGATGAAGTCGTCTAGATCTCCCTCTAGCACAGAATCTGGATCAGATACCTCATAATTGGTCCTAAGATCCTTCACCATGCGATAAGGCTGCATCAAAAGATAGCAAGCCAAAATTAGTGTGAATTAATTTGGTTGTTGTCCAAAAGGAAATTATAGTGCGAGTTTCATGGCAACAGAGCATATACATGAAGGACGTAAGTCCGTATCTGGTTGCCCCAACTTATATCAGTAAGAGATTGTGTATGCTGGGAATTCATCTGTGCCTGACGAGCCATCTCAAGCTGGTCTAACCGAGACTGAAGCACGGCCATTGCTGAGGCCTTATTCTGATGTTGTGATCTGTGTTTCCAAGAAAATTACGAGCTCAGATTAGAGAGAAAACAACGATACATCTGGCTGCGTTATTAGCACAAATAAAGCAGGTAAAACTGCAGTGGTAATGACTATCAGCACACTATTGATACCTTTCATTTTGACAAGTAGCAGTTATTCCCGTGGGAATGTGGACAATCCTCACAGCACTCTCAGTTGTGTTAACATGCTGACCACCAGCTCCCCCAGCACGAAACCGTTCAATACGAAGATCAGATTCATTAATTTGTACATGAGAAGATCCATCACCTAGGATTGGAATTACAGCAACAGCAGCAAATGAAGTATGTCGGCGTTTTCCACTGTCAAAAGGTGAGATACGAACTAACCTATGAACTCCTACTTCTGCTTTGGCATATCCAAAAGCATATTCACCATCAACTTTGATAGTTGCTCGCTGATAGAATAGACAAGTTGTGGTCAAAAACATATAGCCTCTTTCAAGTAATTCTTTGAAGGCCGAACGAATCTCACTTAAAAGCTAAAAGCAGATAGTTCAATGGACTTCATGCTCAGCCTCAACTGGCATGACAATTCCCAGATATTGTTGAATATGGCTTATGCTATGCATGCTTAGTTTCCCTCTATACTGAAGTAGATAATAAAAATAGATATATGCAATCCAGTGCTGCTTAGATGAAGTATAAACAGAGGAGGTAAGAGATGAACCTTGATGCCAGCAACCTCACCCTGCATTTCATCCACTACTGTTACTCCATAGCCACGCCGGTGGGCCCAGGTTTGATACATTTGCATAACCATTGCTGCCCAATCCATGCTCTCAGTGCCTCCAGCTCCAGCTTGTACCTCCATTATAAACCAAAAAATCAAGGTTGGATTGGCAGAAAATAAAGCAGCAAATTCTCATTATCCATCGGGGTAATGGATAGAAGAAAAGAAACCCCTTAACTGTAAGGAAATCCCATTTTTTCAAGAATAGACATCTTAATAAAGCTAAAGGATAAAAGTCTAGTGCATTGAACAGAGTAAAAGCAATATATAAATGAAACCTCTATATAACAAGAACAAGAATCATGCTCTCCAGCTAGCAAAGCTTCAAGCTCCTTGTCTTTTGAATCTCTTCTCATCCTTAGCAACGCTTTCATCGATTCCTGCAGAGGAAAATTTACAAAGTAAAAACTCGCCACTGGGCGTCGAGAGACAGATGGGTAGAACATACAAGCGATGTTTTTCAAGGATTCAGAGGAAGATATTAAGCAACAGCATAATATCCCTACAAGAGACCATTAACCACCACATCCCCATAGAGTGTCTTTTCATCAAATCTGCCTAAATCGCCTTTTATGCATGAATGTAAATCACTCCTATTTCTATCGTTAACTTAGTTCATTGTTCATGGTAGAAGCATTCCTTATTTTGTGTAATAAAAAATCCAGCCACACCAAAATATGCAATGATGATAGACAGAATTAATCTAAAGAATTTTAAAAAGTAATTACCTTATCATTTACAAATCTAAGGGAAATAAACACTTAATCATAAAAAAACGAATGAAGACATGCCTAGATAAGAAGTGAGAGCCCACCGATTCCAACTCAGTGTCATTTTCTTCCCTTGCAAGCTTTATCATATCTATGTGTTCAAGCAGTTCTTGCTCAAAAGCCTTCACTTCTTTCATTTTACCCATTAATGAGCCATGTTCACGGCTTATCTTACCAGCATGGGCAGGATCATTCCAAAGGTCTGGTTTACTCAGCTCTGCTGATAACAAATCCAACCTAACCATCAATTTCTTCCACTGCATCCAAAGACAGTAAAGTGCTTAACAAGCACGCATGTCTTAATAAATATGTAATAATCCACAGACAGAAAGATTAATACTTGAAAGTAAATCCAAATATACAAAGCAGAAACAGAACATCACAACTTCATCAATAGATTCCCATGTTAAAGAGCCACGAGATTTTACAATGAACTGAAAAACTGTTAAAGAAAAGGACACAACAACAAAACTCCACAATATTACTTGATAGTACTGCTACAATCTCAAAGGTTAATCTAATATCATTATTAAGATCAAAAACAACTGCCACAACGAAAACCAGAAATCTTCACCAGAAAAGCATAAATTTCTTCTCACACGGGATAGAATTGACCAAATGGCAATTAAACTAATACCTGAAGGCGCTTTTTGATAACTTGAATGGATTGAGCAATTGCAGCAGCATGACTCTTCCAATCACTTTCACTCTCCTCAAGAATTGCCCACTTACTGCTAGAAATCCAATCTACTGTAAGCCCATCAGACGTACAAGGTTCAATAGCAGCCTGTGTGCCAAATTGTCTTTCCCTAATCCAGCATTTTCGATTTAAATGCAAGGAGTGTTGATTATGTGACCCCACAAAGCTTGAATTTGGAAGAGCAGAAAAGGACCCCAATGCCTTTTTTGGGGACTTAAGCAAAATCGAAGAATATCCAGAATCAAAAACCTCAGAGTTTTGATTGGAATCTAGGAAATTGTCAATAGGTTGTGAAGAGCAAAGGGCTCTGGTTTTGGTTCCAATGTATTGAGATATGACATAGGATCCATTGCTCGATCTCTTGAACATAAAAGATGACATACTTAGAAGGAAAAAAGAGTGTTCTTTCACTCCAAATGAATGGTTTCTGGCCTCTTGGTTTTGGGGTTTAAGAGGAACTATCAATTTCTAGTTCTTAAAATAAGGGTTTATGTATTGCCCAAGGGCAAAGCCACGGTGGGATTTAAAACGAGTGCGTTTTACTCTTAGAGAGGCTGGATAAATTGAAAGGTCCAAGTACTAACTGTCAAAAGGTGACATAAAACAAATGCCCTCCTTTTCCCTTCCCCAACAAAGCTTCTTCCTTTACAACTCAAAACCCTTGTCCAAATTTCTCAAAACCCTCTTCTTTCTCTGCTCAAAAATGTCGACAAGCTCCAGTTCCCTGCAAAATTACCCAACACCTCTATCACCTCCCTTGCCATCAATTTCGAAAGACATAGAGCTCGCCAGAGCCATGACCGCGTCTTCAAAATCAAGCCTTTTCGGACTCTCAAGAAGTGATATTTTATATGAAGATGAGTGGCTCATTGCTGTCAACAAGCCTCAGGGAATTTATTGTGATAGCATTCTGGCCTCTATTCCTCGGTTTCTATCTGACTCGGCTGAGTCAGATCAGCTCAGTGAAGGTCTGTCTACCTTTTCTTAGTTTGTTCAGCCTTTTTTTTATAGTTTGTGGGTAATTGTGAAATATTGGTTTCTGGGTTCACTTGGGTATGCTCGATAGCAAGTATTTAACTCTTAACATTGTAAAGCTTATCTCTTGCTTATGAAATAAGCTGATGTAAGATGTACTTCCCAGAAACTTGGACTTGGTTGTTGAAAGCTTTATTTTGTTCAAATGGTGCAAATTTTTTATCTTAAAAGTTTTACTTTAGTTTTAATACGATTTTGGAGCAGCAAATTGTTGCCTATGTTAATGGAACATTAACTTTTGTTCACTAGAATGGAATAGTTATTTCGTGAGGATGAAATAGAGTAGGAATGAAATGGAATAGTTTATGCAGCTGTTTGATTCAATGCTATATAATAGTATGAGATTCAAATCATCGATAATAAGGATTTGAATCCCTAAAGCAATTTCATATTCTGCCTAAGGTTGGAATAGCCATTCATAATAGGCTATTCCACGGGATAACCAGTCTACAACCAAATAACTGTATTATTATAACACGCTGAATATACTTGTAATAGAATTCCTGTTACAACGAACCAAACGCAATGTAAGTTTGACAGTGTTGCTAGCTGATTTCATATTTTAGTTTTGAGCAAAGCTCTTTTAGCAATGGAGTCTAAAAAGTGACCTTGGTTGAACTATAGTGTCAGATGGGACTGTTTAGGAGGGATATTGTTTAGTCAGTCTATGGATAGTGTCATAACAGTGGATTATCTATTGATATCTCATTTCTTCTATGTGAAATAGAAAATTCCTCCGGCTTCACTTCATTTGATCATATATGAATTTTCAGTTAGCTTGTGGAGTTGAAAAGCAGTCTATTTTTGACTCTTTCATATTTAATTACTACCTCTTCAGGAATTGTAATAACCAAAATCAGAAGATGCTTTCTTTGGATCTTTTTGAGTCTTTTTCTTTATCAAATGTTCCCATACTTTCGTATCTCTACATTCCAGGGAACCAAGCCAGCCCATTTGAGCTCCATCTTGCCAACCGACTGGATCGTGACACAAGTGGCGTGATGGTTATAACCAAGTCGAACAAAGTAGCTTCTGCACTTGTCCAAGCATTTACAAACCACAAGGTTCAGAAAACATATATTGCATCCTGCATTGGTTTAGCTCCACAATCTGAAAGAATCACCATCAAATCAGGTCATGGTCGATCAAAGTTTGGAGCATGGCGTGTATATGCTGTAGGAGATATAGGTCGAAAACTACCAGGTGGTTCCATAGTTAGGGACATGGAAACTACATTTGAAGTATTATCAATTAATGGACAACCAAACTGCAAGGAGCCATCTGAATCTATGAAAGATAAAGAAAATAGTATCATAGTAGAAGAAAAAGCTGTTATAGATGTTGATGCAAAGAAAGATGAGATTTTGGTCAGAGCATTTCCTCGAAGCGGAAGAACACATCAAATACGATTGCATTGTCAATATCTTGGGATTCCTATTAGAGGTGATGTGAAATACGAGGGTGTCTATGAGTGGAAAGGGAGAACATATGATGCCCACGAGCTCCATGCAGAGAGCTTATCTTTTCAGCATCCAATTACTGGTCTCCCTGTCATGATTCAAGCACCTCTTCCTTTGTGGGCTAGCCAAGTACTACAGCTCTTAACAGATTAAAGGACATCCTCTTTATTCGTTCTGGAAATCTTTAGCTTTTGAAGATACTCAAGAATATGATATGGTGATTTGACATATGTTTATTTCTTAAGAGGAATAACATACATTATGCATGTAAGAACTATTATAATCATGCTTATGTAGCACATCTTATAGCTGATTCATTCCTATGAGCACCTAACTCTTCTTTTATTCTCCTAGGTTGTGCGTTTTATAGGGTTCTGCAATTCAAAATGTGTGCAATTTTGCTGTGGATCGCCTCAATTTTGAGCATGATTCCATCAGTTGTTTTTGTGGCCCTTTCCTCACCTAACCTCTCCGAATCCCGGTCTAAAACTCCAGAATTGATATTTTAGGAACCATTTGGCTTCATTTTATTTTAAAGTTCCCTATACTGTGGATGATTTTGGAGGCAAAAGAAGCCTGAATTTATGTATAATGACTCCCTTAAACCCTAGAATGTTGGCAATAGTTGAAGTTAAATATGTTTACAAATAAATTACAATACTCTTAGTTAATGTAATTGCTTCTTCTCGTTTCTTTTCTCTTCATTTTTTTCTTTTTAATGTGAAATATTGATGCATTATG
This sequence comes from Adansonia gregorii, assembly GCA_038382025.1. NCBI lineage: Eukaryota > Viridiplantae > Streptophyta > Magnoliopsida > Malvales > Malvaceae > Adansonia > Adansonia gregorii. Next base: position 15,401,885 of record JBBYHO010000020.1, read on the forward strand.
ATGAACCAGAAACTAGTGTTGGGCTTTGATGTAGCTGTTGCGAACATTTCTTTTGGAAACGCTTGACATAGATACTTAACTACTACACTGAACATGGATGTCGCAGGTTATGTAAAATTTGCTATCTTAATTCTTAAATACGTGAAAAGTGAATATGGTTTATTAACTAAATAAAGAAAAAGACGGGAAGACAATTGGCAAGGAAATAGGGAAATCAGAATAAAAGACTTTCAAAATAAGCGGCGTGCTAATTTGGAAAAGGGATTGGTCAATATGGTAAAGAAACTTCGTCTGGCGTATGGCTTCATTCATTGGTATTATTATTATTATTATTATTATT
>JBBYHO010000020.1:15434772-15447647 GCA_038382025.1 Adansonia gregorii
TCGAATTGGATGGCTTATTAGTCCGACTAATATATTAAGATCAAGCATTATTTTTTAAAAAAATATTTATTTATAATTAATATGATTTAAATATTTAATTATTAGTTTTTATTAAATATTAAATATTAATATTAAATTAATTTTAAATATTAAAAAAAAAACTTTATCAAACATGACTCGGAAACCCAAAATCTGCTGACAATTGCGCAATGTGTTTGGTGAAATACGGAACTCATAATTTCAACCATTAAAATCAAATCAATAGCCTCAAACATATATATATATTTATATATATAAAAAAACCGAAAATCGAAGATCTTGTCGGTTAGAAGAGAAAAAGAGAGTGACCATTTCAATCCTAATGACATCTCAATTCTGGAAAGTCAATATCTAAACCCAACGCGGTATTTGTGGAAAACGAGAATGTTTTCGTCTTACGTAAATGCCGAGCAGTTTTCTTTGATTTACGCACACTTCAATTTCTGACATGCACGCGTTTTGTTCCAATCGAGCCGTGTTTTTTGTCACCATTTTCTTTCTGTTTTATTGGATGACTCGTTTTCGTAGTACTTTTCGTCCTTTTTTTTTGTTTCATGTACTTGTCAATGATGATCACGCGTTTGTTCTTGCTCCACTCGTTAATCGTTATCATTATACCCTTGAAAATTGAATTCCCAATGATTTTGTAGCAGTTTTTTAAGTTAGTCTGTTTATTAAAGTCCGGTCTCTCAAGTGAAAGATTGTGTACAATTTAAGTTGTTATTGATACTCTCGAAAGTATCCAAACAAAATTAGCATAAATTAATGTTTTTTTTTTCTTTTTGGGTTTATATTTTAACACAATTTTCTTGACTTCAGTGACATTACGTGTTTTTTAATATTGATTTTAAAGAGTTTCCTGGTATCTTCTGTGACTGCGAGTTTTTTTGTTTAAGTCAACGAAAGCAATGTTATTTGCTTTAGTATTTATATAGAAGCCGGCTGAAGAAGATTGGGGTTAAAAGTGTTTGAATGCTCGAAGTGTTCTCGCTTTGGTTTTTTTCATTGTCAAGTTCGTTCCTTTCTTGGTTTTCATGATGTTGCCCGGTAAGAGGCCCGTTCCTGATCATGGTGGTGAGGAGAGCTTGGAAGTTATGGTTCCTGAGCCTAAAAGAAGTGCTACCCTGAAGAAGTGAGTTTCTTTTTTTTTTTTTTTGGTTATTTTCCCTTTTGGGTTCTAAGCTAATAATTTCATTTTGAATTTGGTTTTCTTTAATTTTTTTTAATTCTTCTGCGGTGCTGTTAGGAACATTATGGGATTGGGAGGGCTTTCCCTCAACAGAATTGTGCTCAACCTGGAACCAATGCTTCGATCATGGGTAAGTTTAATCTGCATTTTGATTCAAATTTTCAGTTATTTTTAGCTCTCAGTTTGTAAATTTCAACATGTAAATAGGATTTTTCATCTTCAAACTACAGTGCGTAAACTTCAGTTTTTTAGCCTGAATCTTGTATCGAATCCCTGAAATTCTCAGTACAGACCTTATAGCTTATATGTCCGTATTTTAATTCTTCTACGTATCATCGGCAATTAGGTTCGGGAGGCAGTGGAAAGTGCAATTCTATCCTCCTCTCATCCGTCTTCAAGGTAAGCTATTGCACCTGTTTCCTTGGGACATCTAATCAAAACTTTTACTTCTCTTTGTTGAAAAATGATAAGGATTTCATTTCTCAAGTAACTTGGTTTGGGATCCTTTGAAGCTTGTTGTATTAGATCTTTATTAATCTGCCAGGACGAAAAGTTAATGTTCATCAAAATCTGCATGATTTTCAGAATTAATTTCAGCTTTCTTTGCTTGTATTTTGCTGCAAAGGGTGCAATACTAGAATTACATTGTGACTATTTCCTTTGATATTGGGGTTCTAAAGCTTCCACATGAAATATAATTTGATCATTCGTGTTTATATGGATCCCTATGCTGCATGTTTATTGGCTTCTTACAAGTTTTTCTGCAATCTTCCTTTTTTTTTTCCTTCCTTTTTCTTGATTAAGTTGGTTTTTTGTTTACCGTTATTTTAGGCCCTTGCTTAATCAGATTGAGGAATCTGGAGGACGAAGCTTGCAGTTGCGTTTTGTCGATAAACTGCCCTCAACCATATATACAGGCAGCAAGGTTGATGCTGAGGATGGCAATCCCATTAGGATTATCCTAATTGATGCAACTAGCCAGACAATAGTCTCATCTGGTTCACTGTCTTCAGTTAAGGTTGAGATTGTAGTCCTTAACGGTGAATTTGGTGCTGACGAACGAGAAGATTGGTCAGAAAATGAATTCAACACCAGTGTCCTTCGTGAAAGAGAAGGTAAAAGGCCACTGGTGACTGGGGATCTCAATGTTACGTTGGTAGATGGCGTAGGTACTGTTGATAATCTGATTTTCACCGACAATTCTAGCTGGATAAGAAGTCGAAAGTTTCGATTAGGAGCTAGAATTGTGCAAAGAATTTCAGGTGAAGTGACGATTAGGGAGGCTAGAAGCGAAGCATTCATGGTGAAGGATCATCGTGGAGAATGTAAGTTCAAATGTCTTTTCAACTACAGTCTTATATTCTGTTTAGGAATCATGAATAATCTTGAGAATTGACATGGACTTTTATTCATGCAGTGTACAAGAAACACTACCCTCCACACCTGTGCGATGAAGTATGGCGTCTGGAAAGGATAGCAAAAGATGGCGCCTTCCATTCACGACTGGCTTCAAAAAGTATTCGTACTGTAAAGGACTTCCTGCGTTTGCAAGTTACCAATCCATCTGCACTACGCAATGTAATTGTTCATGTCAATCAAAATATTTGAGCATGATTTTCTCTGCTTTTTTCTTCTTCTGACAGCCTGTCTAAATTGCAACATATATGAATGCAGATTCTCAGTGGTGGGATCTCAAATAGGGCATGGGAGACAATCGTAGAACATGCTTTATCTTGTGTTTTAGATGATGACGAGTGGTATACCTACTATGGAGCTGCAGAAAGGGTTGGACTGCTATTAAATTCCATTTACCAAGTTGTTGAAGCAACATTTGATGGCCAAAATTACCTGCCTCTGGAAAAATTAACCTTTTCACAAAAGGTTTGTGCGTCATATCCATAAAATTCGTTTTGATACCCAAAAGTAGAGACAGTAAATCACAATCATTTAAAGTACTTCTTCGCCTTAGATATGTTCCATATCAGATTGAATGATTTATCCAATTCATTATGCAGCTTCTAGTGGAAGATGCAAAGAGACAAGCTTACAAAAATGTTCAGAACCTTGTCTTGAGTAATCGGCGAGCAATTGTGAACCCTTTCATGCCCTTGATAAATCTACCTCCTGAGCCAGTTAGCATCCCCAATTTACTTCTGCACCAACCTGATTTCTCAGTTGCAAACCAAGGTACAAGAATCAATTTGTGGTGTATTGAATCATGCCTACATCCTGCAATAAATGAACATCTATTAATTGCTATGTATGCACAACTTCCTGCTTCTTACCTAGATATTCTTTTATATGTATATTATGCAGATCAACCAGTCACGCCACCGGGATTCAACCAATCCTCATCATCCTACGGCTATGAAGTGGAAGATACCAATGACTTGCAGGATTTTATACCACAGGATGGGCATGGAATTGAAGCATTTAATCCAATGCTAAGGAACAGCTTCAGAATGGAGGGGATCTTCCCTTGCAATGGTGAGACCAGTTTTTCACTTTTTCCGGATGCCCATTTTGGTACGGATCTGGATAATTCTCAGGCTGAAATGCTAAGTTTTAGTTCAGCTACTCCATCAGCATGGGCCCAAGGCAACGGATTTATTCTGGCTCCAAAGTGTGAATCATCTATAGGCATCCTTTCTTCTTCCGCAAACTTTGATGTAAATAGACGAAGCATTGGAGAGACGAGAGATGTGTGGCCCAAAGCTGGGTGGTTGAAGTTACGAGCTGTTATCCAATGGAGGTCAATCAGGCGCGGAGCTGCAAGAAGGCGGCATAGCCACTGGCTACTGCAAGGCATTTGTATATAAGTGACAAGATTACGTCACAAAATCTGAGCTCGAAACTTAGCTCAATTGATTTATGTTATCACCTTTTAAAGGTAGCATCAAGTAGATATGGGTTTTGAATCTCAATATATGCATTGGAGGTAAGTTAGCATTTCCAATGATGTCCGTGAAGTGTAAGTTCTAGTGTAATGCAAAGCAATCAGGAGGCAAGAATCTCCTAGATGTTTTAGCTTAGGTTTTTACATCTTGTATGTGGTGTTTTTCATATGGAAAAGGCCTTGTTTGTGCATGTAGCGTCAAGATTGTACTATAGGAAGCAAGTATTATTCTCCTAGGTTTATTAATTAGTGGAAGATTTTCAGTTTCATTCTTGTATATTTTTGCAACGAAAAAGGGTCTTTGTAAATAGTGTTTGCAAGGTAAAATCATTTGATTTTTTTTTTTCTGTGGATAATTGAATGCTTCATTCCAAAATCCAAAATGAGCCAGAGAATCTGTTAAAATAAGTATTGTAGGTTTGTCTTACAGGAACATTTGTTTATACCTCACCGCACGCATTAGGTGTCGATTTACATCATTATTAACAGTATCTAAAAAAAAAAAAATGCAAAACAGAGCTTTAACAGCATCCATAAAGCAGTTAAAATCAGCTAAAATCAGTTGATTTCGTAATAATCGAAGTCTGTGATTTTCAGTAGTACCGATTTATCTAACACCGTAAATAGCCAATGGAATCATGAACTTCTTGTAGACTGCCTTTCCATTTTGACATTCTCTTCAATTTTTCTGACTCTGACTGCAACATCCAATCCATGCCTGTTTCTGTTGGAAATATATAGTACCGTGATTAGCAGCCCGGTTACCATTTGATCCTTTTCAGAACTCGGATTCCTTATTTGAATCAAAATGTATTTGAATAAAAATTTTTGTATATTTTATATTCAAATTTATCTTGATTTTAGTTTAAATATTATTGATTACTTGAATCCGATTTGCTTTTACTTCTAAATCCGATATCTGCTTTTTAACAGATTCACTGAATTAATCAATTCAAGCAAAATTGATTTAATGAATTCAAGTATTAACATATTCATATTTTTACCAACAGTATTATCTAAATCAAATGCATATTCATATGAAATTTTAAATAATAAAAATAATAATAATTATATTCAAATATAAATTAAATAAATTTAAATATTTAAAAATTATGAATATTTAATTTGCTTTTATGTTTATTTACCCGTAAATAAGTAATATTTAATTTAATTGGCCAAATTTTAGAAGATCGGATTACATTAGATCAGATCGAAAATTGCTTGCGCACCCTGCAGGGAAGGGTGAAGGGAAAGTGTGAGCCCAGCTGATTCGGAAGCCCAATGGCAAAACTCGTAATTTGAAGCCAAAGCCGGCGGCAGTTAAGTAAACCGCCAAGAAAATATCTAGCTTACGAGGTCCAAATCTCTCGAAGTTTCCTACTCACAAGATATTTTCTCTCTCCCCGAACTCCCCCTTCAAAAAACAGCGACAACATTAAATTAGTGTTTCAGCTTTTTGTAAAGTCGATTTGGTTTATGTTTATCTGTTCTTCCCGTTTCTAAGCTCGTAGAAAGCTATGATTTTTTGGTAGTTTTGTCTTTTTTGTTTTTTTAGAGAGAAGAGCGAGGGAGAGGATTTTGGACTTGCTGTGATGGATCGGGAAGGAGGATCCGACGGCGGATCTTGTTATTACAATATTCTTGGGATTCGCAAGGACGCCTCCTTCTCCGATATCCGCACTGCTTACCGTAAGCTGGCTCTGGTAATCAAACTTTTCTCTTGAATTTCTTGAATTTCTAATTTCTATATAAAACGGTGCATTCAGTGTATCAAACTTTAAGTTTTTTTTTTTTTTTTTAATATATGTTTTGATTTTGGAAGAAATGGCACCCGGATAGATACGCAAGAAATCCGGGGGTCGCCGGCGAAGCGAAACGCAGGTTTCAGCAAATACAAGAAGCTTATTCCGGTGACGTTATCCCATCCCTCTCTCTAAATGGTATCGCGTTCGAATTCAATCAGCCTATTATTCATTAAATTGGCTGTTAATTTTTGGCAGTTCTTTCTGATGGGTCCAAGAGATCAATGTATGACGCCAGTCTCTACGATCCCTTGGAAGACGAAGACCAAGTGCGTAAAATTATATATTTATATATGTAAATTATATCTTTATATATGTATATATATTTTTTAAAATTTGTCAAAGGCGAATCTTTTGCTTTGCAAGGCAAATAAAACGGTGTCGATCCTCACCTTCTGCTTAGTGAAATGCTTGCCTTGGCAATATCAGTTCATTTAATCTATCTTTATTAAATTCTCATATTTAAAACGTTTGTACTGTTTTGTTTCCGCTGAATTTTGTGAAATTTGGGAGTAGGACTTCTGTGACTTTATGCAAGAGATGATCTCGATGATGAACAATGTGAAAGACGAGGTGATCCCTTGATTTTTTTTTTTTCCTAAGGATATATATATATATATATATGCAATTTAAGATTAAGTCGACCGTTGATTTGATATATTTTGATTTTGATTGCTGATATGATGAAAATATAGGGGGATAGTTTTGAGGATTTGCAAAGGATGTTTGCCGAGATGGTGGGCGGAGACGGCATGAGCTTTGGTGTCAACAGCGATCCAATGGAGACGAAGAGGGCACGTGTGACGCCATCTAAGAGCAATGCAGCTGTTGACGCGAGGTAGTCTTTATCATTTGTCTTAATTAATCCCATGAGGAGGAGTAGTAGCAACTTCATATTACCCTCAGTTTCCTTCATTAGGGAAAGAGGTTGTTTAGTTTTAGCCCTAGGCCTTTGCCTTTTAGGAACCCAATTTGGGAACCTTGTGGAACTTGGAAAATTGTCACTTTTTCTTATTGCTGATCTTTAAACTTTCCCTTCTTTTAATCTGATTTTAGGAAAAAGTTGGTGTGACAATTGGCATTGGGTTGTTCTGTTTTAGCATATATTTGCTCCTTTTTGTAATGGAATGGCACTCAAAAGTGCAAGTGGCTTGCCTTTTATGCACCAATTTGCTTATGCAATTAGAAACTAGAACAGATATTGGTGAAAGTAAAAAATTACAGTTAAATTTTATGTTAGCCCAAACTTTTTTGGTTTTAAAAATGTTGACTTTCAACTCTTGGATTCTATACATATATATATATATATTTGATTACAAATACGAAATATAATTTTTTAAATATATAAAAAAATAATGCATATTTATGTTTAACATACATATCACTTGTCTTTAGACCCGTGGGTTTATAGCTAATTTGTGTGGGAAACGAATGAAGAAAATAAAAATCACAATAATATTCAGCGAAAAGGGAAGGAGGGGAAGCCGGTATCTGGAAATTTGACTCAAGGGGTGGAACACGGTATTAATTTCTGTGGATTGGGTTTGGAGTGAACTAGTTGTTTGGTTAATCTCAATGTACATGCTAACGCTAGCCGGCTTTGGAAGTTGGATAGTTTACAGCATCAATAGAGAGCCCGCCCAGTTCAAACAGAGCATTGTTTTGTTGAATCAGGTGTAGGTTGACGTGATTTTAGATTATGGATCAAATTTGAAGATAATTTTAACTTCTAACATAGCATTATTTTGTGTTCTTAGTTAGATCACATTCCATGTCCTTAAAATTACCTGCTGCTATGCCGGGGGTAATTTCGTTTGGGTGAAATTGCGTTGGGGTGGGGGGAGGGGGTTTGGTAATGTACATGCGTTACGTCCCTGACATGCCCAATGGATACAATTAGATTTGCCATAGGAAGGGTCTGTTGTTTTACTAGTATTTTAATCTGAAAAATTGATGGGAGATGTACTGTTTGATTATAATTGGAGTTTTCATAGTTTAATGCGATATTGGCAAATACGGTACTTTCAACCCGAAAGGTGCAAACATAATATCATCTTTCTTACGAATTTCAACGGTAATTCAGATTTATAATAATAATAATAATGAAGGGTTTCAAACAAAATCAACAATGGAATGGCTGGCTCTGTTGTTTCCATAGTTTTATAATGGGGTAACGGTAGTGACGTAATGACAATTATAAGTTTTATCTTAATTTTATCGACTTATATAAGGGTTAGGCAAGTGACATTAGGTTTCTCGGCAATGCAAGAGCAACCTCATTGCCTAATTATTATCGGCTATCTGAGTCTGCATTAATGCCTGCAGAAAGAAAAGGAAAAGTTAAAAAAATAAATAAATTCTCATTGTTGACATTCAAATAAACAACACAGGTGTTAAAGCCAAAACAAAGCACTGTGATTTTGTAATTCCAGTTCCATAAATTTGAAATTAAATAAGAGCAAAAATTCAATAGAGAAACATAGACAGACAGAAACAATAAAAATTTTACTTCCATTGAACTGATGATACCACCGATTTACAGCCAAATTCTTCCCGCCGGACGAATCAAACCTTGGTGCTTACTTGCTTAAGACAAATTAAACAAGATCGTAAGGTAAATTATAATCATATTTAAAATATTATATACTTATATAAATTTTAATATATTAATAATTTATATTTATTTTTTTATTTATATCGAGTCCATGATTTCTGATTTAGCTAGTGCATTATATATATATATATACATTATATATATATGTAGTGATGATACATGAGAGCGTGGTTGGGCTGCAAATGAATAATCAGCTAAGATCCATCACTAATTCAGCATCATTCCATCGTCCAAACTCACAGTTTCTTTGGATCCCTAAAACTAGTAAAGGGAAAAGCAGATGGTATTGCAGGTCCTAGGAGTAACTCAGCTCGACTCAATCTAAGCCCAAAATAATAGAATTGGCCATTGCCGTTTCGCTTCATATATTTAAGGTACGATTACAAATATCTCGTTTTGAAATTTGAATTGCACTCTTAACTAATTTAATATGCATAAAAATACAAATCAGTCAAAGTCATTGTCACACACATAATAGTACCAACTTACATATACATAAAGAATATGCCACTGTGATGATTATAATATATCCTATATTATTTACCCAAATTGGAGGAATATCTAAAAGTCAAGTTAGGACCCGAGACGTAAGGATCGGGCGATGCGCTGAATCCAAGTCTGTGGGTGATAATGGGGCTCAAAACTGAATGCCCACTGCTCCTTTGCTCGAAGCTCAAGGCTAGTCCTTTTTCTCTCTAAGAAAAAAATAAAAAACTGAAAAAGGTAACTGAAAATCTCTCTCTCTCTCTCTCTCTCTCTCTCTCTATGAATACTATATATGGCTTTGTGTTGGATTGAACCTTTTCACAAACACATAATGCCCTTTTCTTCACGTCTCGAATCACTCCCAACACAAGGCGCGTTTCTCTCTCTCTCTCTCTCATGTGTTTGGTTGCTTGGAAATTGAAAGAAAATTAGAGAAAGATTTTGATGCTATTGTGTGTATGTTCATTTCATGGTTTGAAAAATGGAAAGATCAAGTAAAAGAAAGCTCAATTAAACTTGGCAACAAATCTTGCTCTTGATTTAAACTTGCTTTTGAATGGATATCAAAGGAGGGGGAAAAAAAAAAACTTAGATTTTGAATTCAAATTTCAGTTTTTGCTTTGGGTTTCTCTCTTGAAATTTGAACATTGAAACCAAATGGAGCTTTAAATTGTATTTTGTGAATCCATTAAAGTTTCATACTTTTTCTTTTTGTTAACCGTCAATTAGCTCTTTTTCTTCTTTTTGTCTTTTACCTTCAGGTCATGTAAGGTTGCATTGAAACTTCATTATGTGCCATCGAAAATTGCTAATTCTATTAGGTTGAGCTATTTGATTGAATAGGTAGTCTTGTTTTGTTAAGAGTCAACAGTTTGCTATTAATGTGATATTGATGTTAAACGAACTAGTTGTCATTTGTTTTTCATCATTGTGGTTCAGTTTTTGGTGTAAAAATTGACTTATAAAACATGCAACTTCTCAAGTTCATAGTGATTATTTTGGTACAAAGTTAGGATTAAAGTTCACCCCTTTATGGTTTTTGTTCAATAGTTCTCAAATTTCAGTGATGTGTGATCTGTAAACTTCTACATTGAAAGTTCTTTGAAGATGCGGTTTCTAACGTTTTTCTTCATCTCCTTTATTTAAGTTTTTGTGGGTTTTGGTTTATTTGGTCTGGTCAGAATTATTTAATTAGTTTGATTAATGGGAATCTTTTAATTTGGAGGAGCAGTTCAAAGCAATTATCTTGTGCAAGAATGGGAAACTGCATGAGAAGAACAGAATGAGCTAAATTCATGAAGTTAAATCTTTTTGTGCTTTTCTTTGAGGTTTGATATGGTTCATAGTTCTCTGTTTTTTCTTATTTTACTAATTCATTCGCTCTTCGTTTTTAGGTTGAAGCGAATTGTTTGTCTCATGTGGTATAATTCAACCACGGAAAACTTGGCCTCTTATAGATCAAATTCAGATGAGATCTGTTGCCATTTGCTTTTCAATGTTGCAAGCACCCAGAGGCAGGATCCATGGCTTAGCTAATTTTTGTTGGGAAAGTTTCCACGATTTAAGTGGGAATCGTGTAAACAACTCAAGCTTCAAGCTGCTTGCTTCCAATTATGGGATTGAAGGAGGAAACAGGAGGAGATGGACTAGAAGGCCTATGACAACAAGAACCGAAGGAAGAAACAAAACTAACCAGGGTGCTAAACCTAGTAACCTCGTGCGTAAAATTTTAGATGAAAAGGTTTCAACAAGTACTGCACTGAATATAAACAAAACAGAAATAAGTGAAAATCAACAGCTTCAGTATACTGGTATTCAACAGATGATTGCAGAGAACAAAGACTTAGCTGACCTTGTAACGTTTATCATTTATGATACTGAGACTTCAGGTCTTAGCAGAAAAGATGACAGAATCATTGAGATTGCTCTTCAAGATCTGTCTGGAGGTGAAAACAGCACATTCCAGACGTTGGTTAATCCTGGACGCTATGTTGCAAATTCTCATGTCCATGGAATCACATCCAACATGGTCTCTAGACCTGATGTTCCAAGGTACAATATTTCTTAATTGCCTCCTCCTTGTTTTTTTTTTTCCCACCAGTTATGAAATCAAAACGAGATATTCAGTGATTAAATTTGAAAATTTCCCCTCATTTATTGCTGGAAAATGTCACTGGCTGCTAGTTTTTGCATTTAAAGTCAAATTATTGGCTGATAATAAAATAGCAATAGCTGGATATATTGTGCTCATAGGTTACCGTATGGACCTGTTGTAGGATGGAGGAACTAATACCAATCCTCCTGCAGTTCGTTAAAAGCCGTCAAAAACCCGGGGGTTACATATTGTGGGGTGCTCACAACAGTTTTGCTTTTGATTTACCATTTTTGATCAATGAATTTAGTCGTTGTTCTTATGAGATTCCTTCAAACTGGTTGTTTATGGACACCCTTTCTCTTGCCCGCGAATTGATGAAGTCTGGAGGTCTTTCTCTCTCTCACTCTCACCCACTCCCTCTTTTATTGACATGGTTTAGTTGTGGGTAAAAAGCTTGACATTGAAGTCATTGACAGGAACCAAACTCCCTTCAGGGACATCCTTACAAGCACTTCGAGAGTACTACAAGATTCCATTAGTTGGTTCAGCTCACAGAGCCATGTCTGATGTAAGAACCTTAGCAATGATTCTACAGATGTTGACATTTGACTTGAAACTCTCACTCCCAAGCCTTGTTGCAAAATCTTTCACAGCATTGGAATATATCAACAATAAAAAGAAAAAGAGTTGAGGAGCCTAGTTTCAGGTTTTTCTTATATTCTTATATCATGTACTTTTATTATTAGCTGTAATCCTTAACTCCATTCTTACCAACAAAATGCTTAGCTGCATTTTTCATTCAATCATTATATGTATCTATTCTATGTACCCATAACTTTCCAAGAATAAAACATCTCTTTATTATTTGGAAATTAACAACCATTTCAGACTTATAATATTTGTGCATATATATTTGTTTTGAGCTTCCAAAAGAGGGATATGAATCATTTGAAGCAAGGTAACTGATTTCCATAACTAATAAATAGTTAGTTTCAGCCTATTGCTCTCAATTCTAATGGCAATCTTATCATGATAAAGTCAAGGGATTTGTATAGAATGATAAAGAGTCTCATTAAAAGAAAATGGATTTTTATATCATTTGACCTTTTTAGATCCAAAGACTTGATACAAGTAAATAGGCAAAGCCTCATCTCCTTATACGGGAAGCAGCTAGAAAACTCCCAATGAGTTTAAAAGTATCAATACAGCTCCTTGCAGAAGGAAAAGAATGCATTATAAGCTCTATACAGATCTTGGGGCATCGTGGTATCAGGCATTGTTTCGCTACTGAATACTCGAAACCCTAGTCAAACAGCCGCCTTTCACTCCCTTTCCCCTCTTTTTCTCCAAAAACCTTAAAAAGAACCAAATGAATGAAGAGAAAGAAACTAAGTAAACATGACCATCTAAAGTGGTATGTGCGTATGGGGAAATTCAAAATCCCCACATTCTTGCGCAGACCAAGGAAAGTGTTTGATTCTTGATTCTGGACATGTAAGGTAACGGGCGGCTGACAACAGAGGTCAAAATGGAAACGGTCAGTAAAAAGCCGTGCTTGCAGATCAGAAGAGTATCTCCTTGAGGATTAGGAGGACCAACATGACAAAGCACATAATAACAAGCACTGAAGCACACATCACCATCCCTCCTTGTTTCTGTGTTCTCTCCGCCTGCAATTCCAATTAATCCATACAAGAATGAGAGCAATGTCCCAGAAATCATCTAAATGTGGATCAATAATGTACTAAGACAAA
>JBBYHO010000020.1:15462019-15481816 GCA_038382025.1 Adansonia gregorii
TCCGTTCCCTTATACGTACATACATACATACATGGACGGATGCATATATATATATATATATGTATATATATATATATATGTATATATATTCAACTAGCTAGTTTGCTATTGACACTTCTACATATTAAGTAATGTAATTTAAGTTTTGGTTGGTGATTAATCCCCTAATAACAGCTTATGATTTGTATTTTGGGATCAATTTTCATAAACTTCATAAGCTATAGGACTCCTAAATTTCAATAATCAAAACTTAGTAGTAAAATAGAAAGAGTAAAGTCTTGGAAATGGTATGCGGATATGGTTGCTAAGTAGCCTACAACATTAGTTTAGTAATGGATGCATGGATGAGTCATTAAAAAAAAAAAGCCTAAATAATGTGGGTTCTTGTTAATGAGTGTCTATCGTACTTCAAAGAATCTAAAAAAACAACTTAAAACTTTTGAAGTACTCTGGTTGAAGATCAAGTTTAAAGTACAATGTTGGTAATAGTAATCTTAATTAGCTTTTTAAGATTTTGTTTATTGGTGCATTTGATGTTCTAATCATATTCATAAATTTAACTTTTAAAAATAAGCAAAGTGACGGGCTATCATTTAGATAATTAAACTTTTATAGTTATATATATGTTTTGAGTTGCACTTTTATCTATTGTTTTTTTATCATTTTTTTAATATATTTACTAACATCGTTCATATCTATAAGATTTATTTATAAATTATCAAAATTGAATCAAAATTAAATTTATGAATTATGATTAAGATTGTATTAAATAGTAACGGATGAAAAAATAATGGAGAGAACCCAATTCATATGTTTTATTCTTAGTGCTCGCTCACTTCACTTGACATATTTATATATATGTGGCTCAATTTCAAATTTAATGCAATTTTTATGAACAAATGTTTGGTATTGAATCAAGATAGCTACGGTTGGATCTCCTGCATATTTGCTATCAAAATCTAAACCCTTCTTTTAATTGATTAGATTGGTGGGTAAATTTGATTGCAACTAACGCATCACTTTGATTTCATCCTTGTCAAATTTGCTAATTATTTTGACTGTTTAGTCATAATTATTTAGAATTTTGCGATTTACTTTTAAAATGCAAAAATAATAGGTTAAATGTAATATTTTTCTAAACTTAGAACTAAATTCGAATCTTCGTATTATTATAATAATAATAATAATTATTATTATTATTATTATTATATAAAAAATATGAAATTTATTTAATGAAATCTAAGCATTGGATTTTTCATGATCCTCCGTTTATGCTAAGCAAGAAGAGCAATTAGATTAATTAATTTTTAATAAAGAAAAAATAGATTCATAAAAAAGGTTTAAAATTAGTCCATTATTTTCTCGCTAAAGAAAAATATGAGCCATGAAGTTCTTTCAGAACCAGCAGGCTTGGAACCAGGCTTGAGTGCGTAGCTTTTCTCCTTCAATATTAGAGAGAAAATGCGAGAAAAAGAGAGGCAGAGAGAGAAACTGAGAGAAAGCGAGAGAAAATATTTTAAACCCTCCAAATTTGCTCTCTCTGAATTATCTCCATAATAATAATAATATAAAGAAAATATTACAGAATAGAATTTTTTCTCTGTTTTTACCCTCCTCTGTATCTTGACGGAGCTTTTCATCGTATGAAAAGAAAAAGATTCAATTTCGTTTTTTTGGTTTTTCCAGATTTGGGTTTTTAAAGATAAAGTTTAAGGAAATGAATGTTTAGTTTTAAGTCTGTAAAATTTGTAAAGTTTTTGTATTCAACGGCTGGTTTTGCTGCAAAAATGGCAATAGAGCCTGCATTACAAGTCTCTGTTAAATCAGTTCTGGAAGAAGTTCTTCATCAGCAAGGAACTACAATGCGCAACCTTAATTTGGTTTTGAGAAAAGCAGACGAATCTTGTAATGATCAATGCTTATTTGTTATTTGTCTAAATATTGACCAATGTTGGTTTTTGGAGCTTTGCTTTGATCTCTTTTTTTTTTTTTTTACAAACTTTCATGAATTTTGCAATAATGCTGAAGACTACCTGTTGCATTTGGCAGAAATGATTATAAAATCTGCAATTCTTATGTCAATTAAAAACTTCCAAACAAATTGGAAACGTGTTTATAATTCAAAGGGCCTCAAAGAAATGGTTTCTAATTCTTCTAAGTTGCATGTTTTGTTTAAACTTACGTTGCTTGGTTGATTTTTTGAGCTTGCTTTTGCTGCGAGGAATGCAAAAAAAAAAAAAAAAGGGTTTAAAATCATCGCTTATTATATATATATATTTGTAGCTTTGAGAAGATATGAAGCTGTTGGGTGGCAAAGAAAAACAGTTGGTATTGTTGCGGGTAAGGATGAAGGTTGAAGTAGAGGCCCCAGCTAAGGAAATGATTGAAGATGAATCATCAACAGAGTCAGAGAGAAATGAACTTTACAATAAGAAGTCCAACACAGCAAGGAATCAATAGGACATCTTACGAAACGGCAGATGTTGTTTGAACAACAACAACGAGATATTCTAGTATTTTGCGGTAAGACTGATTTTAGTTATTATATTCTTATCATACGCGGTCTGTGTTATTCAAACTCTTCATTTTCTCTTAAGGCATCCGTTTTCAACACTTGTGCCCTACACTTATTTGGATATGGGTACGAAAAAGATCTTTTAAATATATAAAAAAAATTTTTTTAGAAGAATAAAGTATACCTATGTCAAACAAATACCCATATCCTACACTCAAACTCAAGTCCGGTTAACATAGTACATCAGAGGGATGCAGATGCAATAGTTGATGCATTTGTACCTATAGGAATTGAAGCATTGTCTTCATGCCACGAAAACGAGTATGGAATATTTGCAAACGACGTAACGCGAAGAGGTTATGAATCTAGATACAAACTTAAGTCAATCCTTGATTGCTTTTATATTGTTCTTAAAATGAAAACATAATGTTCTTATTCTACCTTCTCTTAATAGGTAAACACTTGCATACTCTAGCGTATGCTGCTTCAGGATATCAGTGAGTTCCTGAAGAAAACCGCAAGTTATACAATCCAAGTGCAGGGCCTGAAAGGCAACAGTCTTAACAGTTCAAAAGTTTGATTTAGTGAACGTAATATTTATAACATTCAAATCAATCTCAATTTTATGTGTTGATAAACTATGTTTTAGGGAACATAAGGGTGTAATGCCGGGTAAGGCCATTCTTGAATGGGCAATCGAACTGTTTGAGTTGTGTCGACCACATAGATATCACAACCATCACAACTATAACCCCTTCAGAGTATGGTAAAAAGGGGACGAAAATCATTTACTTTTAACAAAATAATCGGTCCTTCTGTTACCCAAGGTTAGATATCCCAACAAACTTCTCTATGATTCTATCCATGCACTTTTTTTAGTTTCTTAGCCTTTTCCTGGGCATGAATTCTATTTCATTGCATCGGAGGTTTTTTCTGATACCCAACCTTTGATTCGGTCTGTTCTTGATGGTTATAATGTTTGTATTTCTGCTTACGGACAAACCGGATCAGGTAAAACTTATACTATGGTAAGAAATGCTGCATTCTGTCACTGAGCTGATAATGCTAAAGTCGATTAATAAAGTCTTCTGTTCTTCACCAACTTGTTGTAGTCAGTCAAATAAGTTATGCTAATTCATCTCGTTTATGATATGAATCTAGACTGGGCCTAAAGAACTCACCGAGGAAGAGTTACGTGTAAACTACAGGACATTGAGTGATCTATTTTTTCTCTCAAACCAGGGGAAAGAAACCATTTCCTATAATATTTCTGTGCAAATGCTTGAAATTTACAACGAGAAAGTTCGGGATCTCCTTTCATCTGATGGTTAGATAGGAGATATCCTTTACATCGGTCCATAATGTTTTATCTTTTTTGTTGTGCCCCATCATGCACCTTTTTGTGTTCTTTAACTCTTGCACACTAGAAATTCGTAACAGCTCTCAGAATGGGATTAATGTACCTGATGCAAGCCTTGTACATGTTCATCAACATTTGATGTCATAAATTTGATGAACATTGGGCAAAAAAAATCGTGCAGTCAGTGCCACAGCCATGAATGACCGGACTAGTCGATCCCACAGGTCCAGTGTAACGTTCTGATTTTAGTTTTTGACCAGATTGATTTTATTTATAGTTATGCTATAAAACATTGTAAGTTCCTGATGCAGTCTTTCAATACAGCTGCTTGACAGTTCATGTTCAAGGAAAAGACCTCACTTCAGGAAACATTCTTTGCGGCTCTATGCATCTGGTCGACCTGGCAGGGAGTCAAAGGGTTGATAAAGCTGAAGTGACTGGTGTTCGGTTAAAAGAGGCACAACTCACTAACAAATCTCTTTCTGCTTTAGGAGATGTGATAGCTTCTCTTGCCTCAAAAAATTCACACGTTCCCTATCAAAACAGTAAAGTTACGCAATTGCTTCAGGATTCACTTGGTATGATTATCTGAAACCCTTTCAACCTAAAAAGCTCCTATTTTCTTTCCATTATAGAGTATATTCTATAATTCTTCTTTGCTGCTTATGTTTTGGCTGTCAGGAGGACAAGCCATATCACTCATGTTTGTTCACATTGCTCCAGAGTATGAAGCTCTGGGAGAAAAAATTATTTACACTTAAATTTGCAGCAAGGGTTGCCACAATCGAGCCCGCTACTGCTAAAGTGAACAAAGATAGTGGAGAAGTAAAAGAGCTTAAAGAACAAGTTTCTTCATGTACCTTTCCTTCTAGATTTTACTTGCAGTTTGAGCTAACTACTGCTGTCAAAGCTTATGTTGCCCCAACTCTTCATTTTTCTTGACATATCCATGACCAATACCAATATTCAATACATTTTCGGGCATGGATATGGGGATATGACCTCAAGGATCCTCCATATATATGAAAGACGTACAAATATTGAACACACCCGTGGTTATATTTACTCATTTTTATTTTTAAACATAGTTTCTCTTGTTTACCTCTTTCCAACTGTTTTCAGATAGCTAGTCTTAAAGCAGCCTTACTGAGAGAGGAAGGACATTTCGAGCATACTCAATCCATATCAACTAGCCCAGAAATAAATAGACTAAAGCATGGATCATCCCCTTCTCCTCTTAAATCGCGTACTTCCAGTGATCTATCTAGCAACCTTACTAATACTGAGGTATAATCTAAGTGCGAAAATTGGTAGGAATTTGTTTTCAAAAGTGATTTATTGCAATTTATAGGATGTTGATTACAGAATTACCAAGCTTCAAAACTAGTTTATCCATCATCTTATTGAAGCAGCAGATTATAGCAAATTCTATCATCATCTTTGCAAAATTAGATCACAACCCGGAAAGAGATCCTCGAAACTGATTTCATTCATTAATAAAAGAATCAACATCTTTCTGGGATGGAAAAACTGTCAATTTTCTCTTTGTTTGTCTCCACTATTGGAACCAATGATAAGATTTGCCTAACTTGATATCCTTGCTTGCCATTTCAGAATGACTTTTCATCCACATTTACGACAGAAAGTTTGGAAATCCAAAGAGATGATGGTCAATCTATCTCTGTTGCCGATTCTTGGCGGTCCTGCTTCAAGTGTAAGGAAGGATGATATAGATTCAGCTTCTAGTGATTTGGTTGATAAAGTTATGGTGAACAAGCAGGATACCATAAGGAAAGGTCAAAATCCTTCAGCAAGTAGAGAAGTGGGCAATGGACAATTGCCCGAGAAGTTCTTTCAGAGTTATATCCATGGTTCTACGCAGATATACCCGGAACAAAACTTAAATAAATCGGTTACAAACAAAAAGGGCAACGAGGACACTGATCAGCAAAGAATTCGGTCTGAAGTTGGATCTAATGATGACTCCGATAGTGAAACTCTAACCAGTGATTGTTCGCAGACAGGCTCACTTTGGCAATCCAATATTCCTAAAATTTCCAATGTTCCAAATGGATTGGCATCTAAACCCAAGAAACAGCAACTCAGGACAGCAAAGAACAAAGAACTTAGGTAAACTGCCTTATCACAATTAGATGTGCAGATTACTTCAGTAAGCACTTAAATTCTATAAATGGATTGCTACTTATGATACACCTTTCCTTTACCGCAAACTACAGTTTATTTCTACTACAGTAAACATCTTCTTTTTTCTTGGTTTGCCACCAGGAGTTCAATTCCATAACTAATTCCTTCACCATCAACCTGGAAGTTGTCTCATGGAGTTAAGACGAATTTGCTCTAGGGAAAGCGGAAAACTGGGTATACAAAGTGATTAAACTAAAGTGTTAAGGGTACTTGCTTCTGTCATTTTTTTTTCCTTTATTTTGTTGGTAATAATAATCCATATGATGATCCACCATGTTGATTTGATTTGATTTGCTCTCAAGGGTGTTGATTATGCGATGTCTTTGCCTTTTCCTTCCTTCCCCCTCAGTTGTTTCTTCCTATTGTATTATACAGCATTCATCTTTCTTTTCTTTGGCAATTTTGATTTACTTTGCCATATGAAAAACCGAAAAAATTTCAGCACTAACAGTTCAATATATTCTACGTTTCTCTTATGATTTGACTATTAACACAACAGCATAAGCTTAAATCGACTCGACTCTTGGTTTACGTAATCAGGTTCAATCGTTTAACAGTTTTATGTTCATATGACTTAACCTCCTATCCTATGTAGAAACATTTTATTTCCAATCTTTGAGTAACCATTGGAAGATTGAAGCCAGGAATGAGATATTGCTGATGAAACTGAACTAATGCTATTATCTACGACTATGAATGAATTATCTACAATGGAAGCAGCAATGATTTTAGCCACAATTGAAGAATCATGACAATCATCCACTTGCTTTGCTTGTTGATTGCATGTCACCTTTCCTTTCAGGTGAGTGGCTAACCATATGCAGGTCCTTCAAACACATGGCCAAGTCAGCAAATGCCCTCAAGCTTATTTTCTTTTTTAGATATATATCCACTACAATTCCATTAAAGAGATAGACAACTACTTCCACAAAGTTGAGCTGCAATTAATTGTATAGGTTAATTTTGCCTCAAATACATGCACATATCGAAAAATTTATATTATACGAATTATTAATGTAACAAAATTTTTATAAATATAAAATAATTATGACATAAAAAATAACACCAACACAATATAAATATATAACTAAGAATAAAGATTGTACTTGTTTTAGCCCCATTTCATGTCCTCCACAAGTAAAGACCAAAGAGGGGGTTTGATCTTTGAATTTAATCCCTAATCCTTATCTTGTTCTTGTATAAAAAATATTTGCCCCATCTTTTCTCTTTTTTTTTTTTTTTTAATTTAAGTTAAGCATTTCTGATCTTTCTTGCTAAATTATCATCCCAGTTTTAAGTTAGAGGAAAAAAGTCAAAGATATAAATATGAAATATATATATATATGTGTGCGTAGCAATTAGTGAGAGGCAAC
Organism: Adansonia gregorii; assembly: GCA_038382025.1. Classification (NCBI taxonomy): domain Eukaryota; kingdom Viridiplantae; phylum Streptophyta; class Magnoliopsida; order Malvales; family Malvaceae; genus Adansonia; species Adansonia gregorii. The sequence continues at coordinate 15,469,473 of JBBYHO010000020.1, forward strand.
TTTCAATTTCCACTTGTTAACTATGATTACAAAATATAATGAAAAACAATAACCAAAGTGATAAGAAACATGCAAATGCAATCCCAACCCCAATCCCAATATTTCTGACTGTCATCACCACTTCTGACTTTTGAAAAAAATAAAATGTTGGATTTGGAACTAATTAAGTTTTATTGGATAATCCAACATACTGTATCTGAAAACAAGTAAAAATGTCGTGTTTGGCCTGCCTGCACGTTTCATTTCTTTCATCTGTCATCCTCTGCTAATCAAATTTCTGCCAAAACAAACAACACCTTGTTCAGTGTTTGCTAATCTTAATCCCCTACCTAAACAACTTGTAACTTTCCCCCAACCCCACCATTATTTTCTCGGGAAAGTTCAACCCCACCATAATTTTGCTGCCAGCCAAAACACAGCAAATTTCCATTATTATTATTTTTTTAATAAAGAAAACAATTCTCTGTGGATGAATGGGCAAAAAAGTCAAACCCAATTTCCCTTCACATCCAGACCAAGAAAATTTTGACACAGATTTTCTTTCTTAATATTATTCCTTGTAAGGTGAAAAAGAAAGATCAATCAAAAGTCAAAAACAACTTTCTCCTTTTTTCTTTTCTTTTTTTTTTTTAATTCCATGAACCTACTATCTTACCTTCTTCAATAGGATGAATTGATAGTAACTAGTTAGCATAAATATACAATCACATCTTATTTTAAGATACATAAAAATTATAGAAATGGGTGATTTTATTATCGAAGAATAATGTTCAAAAGGGCAGCTCTTTTGCATAACATTGTTTTCCTCAAGAAATATTCAATAAAAGTTTTTGCTTTTACCATTTTCTTGGGAAAATGAAAATGACATGAGTTAAAAATTTGAAAAAGATTTATGTAATCAGCATTTGGGGTCAAAATTTTGGCTAATGCAACTCAACCCAAGCAATTAATGAGTGAAAAGAATAGGAAAATTAAATAAAAATTTTCTTTAAACATTTTAACTTATGGTGCTAGACAATGAAATAGTATTGGGGTTATCACTAGATAAAATCTTTAAATTTTATATTTTTAAAAAAAGATTTAATATTGTAAAATAATCCATTGCAAAGGGCTGTTTTGTTATTTTAGAGGTATTTCTGTTTCATAATTTGTTTTTATTACAGGGAAAAAGATTAAGACTTTGTAAATAAATGTCATTATCAAAGTGTTTTGTCCAAAAATCAGCACCTGAAGCCCGCGTATCTGTCTCTCTCTTGCTAGATTTCTCTTCCAATCAAATCACTGTGAACTCTCTCTCTCTTTCTCTCTCTCTGGTTTTTCAGCTTTGATTTTTGCAACCCATAAAAAAACAAAAGGAATGCTTTTTATACATGCAGAGAAATGAACGGACAACAAATGGATGGCCATATCTGCTGGGTCTGAGGTTTCTCTCTCTTCATCTTGCAACTGAGAGTTCTTTTGGTTTCTCAAAGTTAAAACTTTTTTTGGGGTTTCTGGGTGTACATGTTTCAGTTTTATTTCCGTTCAATTTTGGATCTTGAACTGAATTTTGGGTTTGTAAGCAAACGGCTGAAAATGGGTTGGTTTAAATTCTTCTGATTTTTTTTATAGTAGATTGATGGGTTAAGAGTGACATTTTCTTAGTTTAATTGTTTTGAATGGATAAAGAATTTAGTGTTTTTAATGGATAAAGAATTTAGCTTTGGATAATAACTTTTATACATTGCCTTTGTTTGATTCATTTATTTCTTTATCAGCCTCATTGCTTTTTGGGATTGCTGTAAAGTTTAATAAAAGTGAGTTTATATGTGCAAAATTTCAGATCAGTTTCTGGGGTTTTAATGTTTTAATTTTGTGAATTAAAGTGGTGAAATGTGGAAGGGAATTTCTTTCAATCTTTCTCGTTGGATTGGGTTTTTGCAGGAAGATTTAGGAAATGCTAAAGCTTGAGATTATCATGTATTCATCTTTTTAGCCGTTCAATACATTTGGCTTTGTCTGCCATTTTATATGAAGTATAATGATGAAAACTTGTGGGCAGCTTTTGATCAGTTTGATTCACTTTTTATCTCTTCTTTTTGCTGATTGAGTGGTCAAAATGTGTTTTAAAGGTAAATAACGAGGTATATTAATAGCATGTGAAATTGTTAATGCTTTGTGATTTAATGTTCTTAAGAATTTATATATGGGTCTGGCACATTTTCCTTATCTTTGAATGCGGTGATGCTAAATAATTATCACTTGGATTGCTAGGGATTCAGCATTGGATTTTTGGAAATGTTGAGACCTAAACTAGCATGAGCCAGGCTGAAGTATTGTGGATGAGGCCGCCTCTTGTTCCGCTTGCGACCTTAATCGGTCGCGAGCTGAGGAGTGAGAAAGTTGAGAAGCCTTTTGTGAAATTTGGACAGGCTGCTTTGGCCAAAAAAGGAGAAGATTACTTTCTGGTTAAACCTGATTGTCAGAGGGTTCCCGGGAACCCAGAGACATCTTTTTCAGTATTTGCGGTATTCTCTTCTTTCTCTTGCTCACGCTTTTCCCCTCTTTCTCTTTATTTCAAACATGAAGGATGTTGGTTTATCAGCGTAAATAGCATGTTATGGATTCCTCTTGTTTGGTTATGAAGAAACGAAGAACGAAAACAGGAGAATTTGATTGTAATTTGGGAAGAAAGAGATTCTGAGTTGAGTTCTGGTCAATGCATGATCTTGTTTAATTTGTCCACATAAAAATGAGAACCAAAGTCTTATGATTCTTCTTTTCTCCCTTACTGATCAAGTTGATCATCGTAAATGTGAAAATACTTTTGATCCTTGTAGAGATTCCTAATATTGGTTTTATTGGCAGATTTTTGATGGGCATAATGGTATATCAGCTGCCATTTTTGTGAAGGAGAACTTATTGGGTAATGTCTTGAGTGCAATTCCGCAAGGCATCAGTAGGGAGGAGTGGCTTCAAGCCCTTCCTCGGGCATTGGTTGCAGGTTTTGTGAAAACAGACATCGAATTTCAGCAGAGAGGTACTTATTCTATCCTATTTCATCACACTTGTTTTCTCGCAGTCAAATTCTGCTACATGCTTATCTTCTATCTACTCACTTATGTTGATGACAGGGGAAACTTCTGGGACAACAGTTACATTTGTTGTAATTGATGGATGGACTGTCACTGTTGCATCTGTTGGTGATTCTCGGTGTATATTAGACACCCAAGGGGGTATAGTTTCTCTCCTGACCGTAGATCACAGGCTAGAAGAGAATGCCGAAGAAAGGGAGCGTGTCACTGCCAGTGGAGGTGAAGTAGGAAGACTTAATGTTTTTGGGGGAAATGAGGTATTCTAATTTAAAACATGAGAAGTCTCTCTCCTTCATCTTTCGGGTTGGAGAAATAAGAGGTGGTGGAATGGTTTTATTGTAAAGTTTATGAATATATATGGATTTATGGATTGAATCTTTGTAGGTTGGTCCCCTTCGTTGCTGGCCTGGTGGATTATGCCTCTCTAGGTCAATTGGTGACACAGATGTTGGAGAGTTTATTGTCCCAATACCACATGTTAAGCAAGTGAAGGTTAATACGCCATCTTCTTATTGCTGATGCATTTATTAATTTTCTTCTGAGCAGTCAAACCTGAAATTTCTTTTCTGTTTTCACTTAGTTGTCAAATGCTGGAGGTCGACTTATTATTGCTTCAGACGGTATTTGGGATGCTTTGTCTTCGGACATGGCTGCCAAGTCTTGTCGGGGTTTACCAGCGGAACTTGCAGCAAAGCTGGTTGTGAAGGTGATATCCAGACTGATGTTTTCTCCTTGTATTATCTGCTCAATTTGCTTTGATATATTTAATCTTGTTTTGAGCACTTATTCTAGGAAGCTTTAAGGTCCAGGGGCCTGAAGGATGATACAACCTGCCTGGTTGTTGATATTATTCCTTCGGCCCAACCTGTCTTACCTTCTACTCAGAGGAAGAAGCAGAATGTGCTCAGTTCTTTTATTTTCGGGAAGAGATCTCTAAATTCTACAGACAAGACTACAAATAAACTTTCTGCCGTTGGTGTCGTTGAGGAGCTATTTGAAGAGGGTTCTGCCATTCTTGCCGAAAGGTTCATTCATTAGAAATTTCCTCTGCCCTTCTTCTGAATTCTAATTAGTTTTTAATTTTGCTTATTGCTTTTATAATATATGCATTTTGGGTGTAAAGGCCTGTGGGAAAGAATATGGATGGTCTTAAATAAATCGGCAGACCGTACCAGAAAAAAATTGTCAGAAGGTGCTTACGAACTTCCTCTATCATTTTAACAACCATGCTTGTTGATTGTCGATAAATATAATTAATAAAGTAGATTTTATGTTTGACATGTTACTGACAACCAATATCCTCTCTAATTTGAACCAAAATGCCTGGTTTTCAGGAAAGAAAAGCTGTAATTATATGCAAAGATGTTTGAATAGATATCTTATTCTGGGGCAAGGATTTTGGAGGTTTTTAAAATAGATTAGTCTCATCTTTTTGGCTACCAGAGGAAATAGATCAGTCTTTAGTATCACTGATTTTTTATCATAAAAATCGCAGGTTAGGTAAGGATTTCCCCATGAATGCAAACTCTGGAATCTTCAGATGTGCAGTCTGTCAAGTTGATCAGCCTCCAGCTGAGGGTTTAACTGTGAGCTCTGGGCCTTTCTTCTCACCCTGGGAAGGACCCTTTCTATGCGCTAACTGTCGGAAAAAGAAAGACGCCATGGAAGGAAAACGACCAAGCCGACCCATAGTGATCACATAACATCTTATTTGGTAGCAAAGTATATATATGATGGGTTTTTTTTCCCTGGCAGTATGAACAAACATGCTTGGTTTCCCATTGCCTGGTGATTGTGTAAGAATCAAGGCAGAGATAGAATAGGTGTTTGGCCATTATTGTTTGTGAGTTTTCGTTGTCAATTTTACCGACCAACTCCGAACAAAGACTGATGATGCTATCTGATAGATATTTGTGATAGTTTTTGATCGCTAACAAGCATGAATTTGTAAGTAAGAAGTGAGGACTGCGTAGTGTAATATCATATTCTATTTTCAGCCGCCTTTTCTCCATCAGCAAGTAAGGTAATCTTTTTAACTTCCTAGCCCGAGATTATGATGGATTGATCTTCTGATTGAACCAACAATTTGGCTGGCCTCTCGCATCTACGGCTATGCAAATGATAATTGAAGGAGATTGAGCCAATGATTGCCGATCCACAATCTTTTAGGTCATCAAAAACAGGCTTGTAACAGCCTGAAAAGTCCAGACCTCTTTAACAATCAGATTTGAGGTAAACAGTCAACCATATGCCAACAATTACAACAACAATCACAGCCACTCAAACTATGAAACATTAGAAAGCAAAAGGTTGTGACACCCTAATCTCAAATTGAGTCTTCGAAGGTCTGTCATTGTAAAGATTTAAATTTATACTCACAAGATGTTTTTTTTGAGATAAAATCGTAAGATTCAATAAATCATAATAAATAATATTTTGCAAGTTAGGTGTGAGTTTTCACAAGATCGACCTGACTGATCACACCATCTTCATAAGTTACAATCGACTCCAACCAGATCGCTTGAGTTGAGTTTCTCAAGACAATATCCACGGACCAACTTTGTTATTTTTGCCAATAATGGACTAATATGAAGCTTATTAAACACGGGATAACCAAAGGATGGAAATGGAATTATTCAAAAGATTATGCAAATTAGATCCTGATATTGGTGCAATCATTTGTAAATGGTCCTGAAATGTAATTGAATTGTCTACCTAATTAAACAATATCATGAAACAATTCACAATCTTATTTCTTCAAATGTGCACGCACCCTTGGGTTCCCATGATGGCGAGAAAAAAGAGGGTCGGATAGCAAAGAAAGACAAAATAACCATATTTATCCCATGTCGGATGGTTTTAAACAAAATTTAGCATGATACCAAATGATTCATAGAAACTAGGTGAATTAAGCATTAATTCCATCTGGGCTCAAGTAGCAGAAGGCCTAAAACAAAGTCGACGGTTTCTTCCTTTTATACAAAGTTAGAAGCTTCAGTTGCTACCACTTTCGGTGAAAAAGTTTCCAGAATGTGACCCTAGAAATCAAACTACAGCAATCCCTCTCCTGCAACAAGCAGCCAGGTGCATTAATCAGAAGATTCAAGATACAGAAGGTGCAAGCAAACTGAGACGGTGACTCGTGAAGTCTTTTGCTAGTAGTTCCAATGACTTAGGATCAAAAGACGACCATGAGATGGATGGGGCTATTGCAGCTTTGTAGAAAATTTCAATCAAAATTTGAAAGTATAGCAGTAGCACGTGGTTTGTGTACCATCAGTCAAAACTCAAAAAAAAAAAAAAAAAAAGAAAAGAAATGAACTTACTCAGATCATCAAACGATATATTGCTAACACCTGTGCCAGGCTTTATAAGGCGAATTCTTCCTGCAAGGGGATATAACAAGTTGAAAAATGTCACAACATTGACAATGCACTATGAAAATGCCTACAAAAGTGATGGAACAACTTAAGAAACATAAGAAACATAATCATAACAAAGTTCAGTGCAGAATGTTGTGTGCCTGTATCTACTTTCTTCAAGAACTAAACTCAGCTTTAGATCAAATTAACTACTCAAAAAACGAGGTCATTAAAAACAGACAAGAAGTAGATGCCCCCTAAAACAATAAAATGAAGAAGGAGAAGATAAATTACGGCAATAAAAAGCCACGTACCATCACGACGGATACATATTTCTGGTACATATTTAACTTCACCATTTATGCTGTCATTGTAAACTCTAGTTTCAATATCACCCTCGACATAGACTGAAGAGCTGCATCAAAATCCATTCCTCACTCACACATAAAGATAAACATGGCGCTATTTTCTAAGATAATTCAAATTTAGTTTGTATCACGTATGAATATATTACTTTTTAGTGAGTTGTTGAACTGCATATGTCCCAAGTACATCATTATGCACAGCAATTCGATGCCATTGTGCAGGTTTTGGTGAGTTTTGGTCACGTACAACTCTCTGGTCAAACATGCCACCTGTTCCAACTGTAAATATAGTCACAGTCCTTCCGTTCCTCAATATCTTCTGCACAGGGGCCTGCCCAACTTTTCCGCAAATAATTGCCTGTAAAAACATGTAATACTTGGTTTAAATTTCCACTTCAAGGTAAGAGCAGAGACAAACAGGGAGACCTATGCATGCACATAAAAAGCTAGGTGATTGCTTAAAAGTTAAAACAGAGTAGAAACCTCAAGTTTTCTAATTTATAAGTACCATACAACATAACAGCACTTAAGCATCCCATAACAACTTTAGTTATAACTGATAAAAGGCAATTGCACTAAGAGCCCCAGCAAATTCCCAACAAAATTCTCACTGATAAAAAGTACCAAGAGATTGTACCTTGTGTACACCACGGAAATTCCAACCCTTTGCAGGATTGACACCTTGGAGCTGTGGCTGACGCTTGTCAGATTTGTCGTCAAGAAAATCATCAACCTCTTCTTCCATTTCACTGACTTTCCCTTCATCATTTTCGCCATCATCAAGCGAAACAGTTGAAAACCACATCTTGGAGGTACGTTGTACACCCGCCACTACAACACTCATTAACAGAGTTACTAATATGCCAATATGCAATTCCAGTTTTATTAATCAGAATTCGGTCATGCACATTGACTTTTTGTAAAAATTGCTAAAAGAACCAACATTGATCGACAAAATTAACTACACAGATTACAAAAAAAAAGATGTATGTTAATCTCATAAAAATAAAATAAAACCCCATCTGGAATATATATATATATATATATAAACAGTGGCTTATATCAGTATGTTAATCTCATAAGCATTAAAAGAAAAAGAAAAAAAAACAGAGAGAGAAAGAAAGAAAGACCTAGAGAAGAGTTGGGTTTTGCAGAAACAGAGATCCTAAGGAGCTTTGCACATCTGATAGCTAGCGAACTCATATTGTTTTTCTGAGAGCAAGAGTTGAAATGAAAAGGAAGCGTGCAATAGGGGGAGAAGGAGGGTTTTAGGTTTTTTTTATGAATTGGGGTGGGCCTTTTTGTAGGGCTTTATAGTTTATATCCTTTTGCATTCATAAACGATTAATTTTCGATCCATCGCTTGTAGCTGCTGGACTATAAATACCGGTAATCCAGTAACGAAAGAAAGAAAAGCTTGAACCCAAACGCTTTTTATTTATTTATTTATTATTATTATTTTGCAGTTTGTCAAAATGCTTTTACTTTTTACTATCGGTATTCGTATTTTTTTTTTTATTCTTTTTTATGTTTTGCACAATTTGACTAAAATGCAAAAAGCAAAAGGATTTATCAAATGAAATGCTTAATTTCAGTGTTCAGAGTTCGATTCATGACAACCTTAACTGTAAAAATTAAAAAAAAAAAAAAATTGCAACAAAAACACAACAACAACCACTAACAAAAGGTTTGCACTTAAAAGTTGTAATAAAACTGCAGAAACTAATGAAATACGTAACTAAAAACAGCGACAACATTTAAGTAAGCCTTAACAACTCAGTCTAAAAGGTTTGACACAACTTTGATAAGGAAAAGAAAACCAAAATGCAACTCTACCATGTCTTCACCTCCTCGAATATATTATGCCTCAAAAGTTGTCTGTCATTTGGCACTGACAATCATAAATAGTTTTTTTTTCCCCCTCAAGTAAAAAAACTTTGCATTTCAGAACATCATTTGAAGGTCATCAGAAGTCGTATCGGATCAACCACGTTGCAGGTTCCTGGCTCTTGAAGGTCGCCAGGGTTCTGACTTGCTGCTGCCACCACCACCACCTCCTGAACGATCGGAATCTGGAGGTAGGGCTCTGCTACCACCACTGCCAAAACGATCAGAATTCTGAGATGGAGCCCTACTGCCACTAGCCCAGCGATCAGATTGCATTGGAGGAGGCCTGCTGCCAGCAGTCCATCGATCAGGTTCTGATGGTGTTGGCTTGACCCATCGATCAGGTTCAGAAGGTGGCGTAGGACCAAAGCTTTCGTGTCTTTCTCTCCGGAACTTAGGAACATACTTCCCAGTAGACGGAGCAGCGGCAGCAGCTGGAGCAGCAACTCCAGGCTCTATTGTGGGGGACCCAGCAGGAAGCTCAGAAGCAGGCCTAGAAAGCCCCTCTGTTGACCTTCCCAAGACAGCTTCTCGCCTCAGCCTCTCTTTCTCTTCCAATTCACGCTCTCTTTGCCTCTGCTTTTCAGCAATCTCATCCATTTTCGCTTTGTATTCAGCTTCTTCTTTCCTTCGTCTCTCAGCCTCTGCAAGCTCCAAAGAGCCGGTGAATAAAGTAGATGAGAGCAGAAATTTGTAACTTCATAACCATTCACAAAAACTTACAGATATCCTCTATAAAAAGGAGCATTTTAAAAGGAAAGATATCTAAAGAATTTAAATAACAGAAAAGCATAACAACTGATCTGAGTTTGAACAAACAAAGCACTTAAGTTTCTCCGAGTGGATAGAAGGTAAGAAAATTCTATTGATACCGGAAATGGGAAATTTATGAATCAAGAAAACCATAATTTTTCTAAAGAAAAGATCTCTGGGCTCATTCAAAAATAGAATACAATTTCAAGGTCAAGTAATTATGAAAATATATACCTTCACGTTTACGAGCTTCCTCCTCTTCACGCAACCTTTTAACTCTCTCCTCTTCAGATCTCACATAGAATATTTCCTTTCTCTTAATGTCTCTTTCCTGCTTCCGGGCCTGAATGATTTGTTTGACCCTCTCATCTCTCTCTAATCTCCGTTGGTCAAATTCAGCTTGCCGACGACTAATTACTCTTTCCTGGAATATCATCTGTGGAAATGCAGAAACCAAATATCTAATGTTAAATGACTAACACTGTGGAAGAGAAGATGCAGGAAGCTGCAAGAAGATTCTCTGACAAGAGAAGCTTTCTCATAAGCACAAAGCCACAAATCCAAAAGGCACTGACCTTGTTTTCTAACATGCGTGCCAGCCTATGCTTCTCTTTCAAGTCCCCATCATGGCGCTGTCTGCTCAACTCAACTTCCAGCTACAAGGCAGCAACACAGAATTAAAGATGGTATTAACAAAAGGCCGATAAAGGCATAAACCAACAAAAAACTCTCAAACAAAGATAGTGTAACATAGATCGACTGTCCATCCCTTCGAGACATAGAAATGCCAATGAAGGTATAGCATCCGTTGAGGCAGACTAAAGCTCGTTATTTGATATGTTAATAGAAGATAAATGATCATATGTTTTGATACCTTGGAAGGGAGGTATTGCAAAAAAGGTACGTTTTAAATGCAAAAGCAGATGTAATCGAAAAATGAGGAATTGAAAATTTCACCTGTTGCTCACGCTCATGAAACACCTTCTCTTCCACCAATCGTCGTTGAAAAGCAGCTTCAATTAAGGGCGCTTCTTCCTCTCTCTTCGCCCTTTCTAGATGGTCCATTGTTTTGGCAATCTTTTGGAGTCTCTTCTCCTGTTCCTGCCTCTCCTTGAGCTGCTCGCTCAACGCCCGCTCAATCAAGGATTGCTTCGTCAATTTCTCCTGGATAGACATGCAGAGTCAGAAAAACAACTTCCATATAAATCAGAAATTTGACGGAAAAAAGTGGCTGCTTACCCCATCTAAAATTGGCTTCTTTTTCCCTCTCCTCAAATGCTTTTCAGTTTCCTGTAGTAGAGCCTGTGCTTCTTCAAGCTCCCGCTCCTCTATTTCCTTACGAATTCTTTCAGCTCGTTGTTGCTCAAACACAGCAGCAAGCCTCTTTTTTTCCGCTTCCTCAGTTTTCTTCTGCAAATTCTGCCTCTTTGACTCCTCCTCACGTTCCTAATGGATCAAAACAAACAAAAAGCATGGGCATAAGTTTATGAATTCATTTCCACTATTTTGCTAAATGATAAAACCCAAACTTGTTCATGCAACTAGCCATTTAAATAGGAATACCATTTCCAATAGTTGGCGCTCTTGTTCTTCCTTTCTTTTCTCAATGATTGATTTCCGAGCAAGAAGCCTTTTGTGTTCCTTATCTACAATTTCTGCTAACCCCGGTAAAACTTCACTCAGCTTTGATGCTTTCTTGGCAGAGGGGTAGATTATAGCTCTTGCTTTATTCAAAGACTCAGCAAGAATAGTCAGGTGATCATTAAGTTTGTCAGATTCGAGACCCTGAAAAGGCCAGCATATTGAAAAATAAACAAACGTATCTCTGCCAAGCAGATGCCTTTAAGAATATGAACAAAGTGCATAAATCATAGCAATATCCGCAAAGAAATAAGCATAAACAGCTAAAAATCCTAACATACCATATTACCAAACAGCAGAGCTCCATTCATGTGGTCAACTTTCATGGCTATGAAATTATGTTTCACAGTATCAACCGAAATCTTTTCCACCATAGAAAATTCAAAAAAGGGAATCATGTGAGACAAACTCTCAATTTTCATTGTATGGTAAATCTGGGACACCTGGAGAAGCAACGGAGCACATTGAGAAATCATGCATAAATAAACAAAGAATAAGAATATAGATGTGGCTAAGTAAATTAATGGATAGCCTTGGTCCTATTGAAAATACTAGTGTAAACGAAGACCCCACTAAAAATGATACGGATAAAAACATTCATGATTGTAGTGACAGCTCTAGTTATTACAGCAAGGTTGATCATTTACTTGGCATCAAAGACATTCGGAATTTCATTTCTGATGACACCTTTTTAAGTAGTGATAGTAATCAGGATAGTTATTCCATATATTTTGATATTGAAAATAAAATTTTTGAGATTGACAATGATCATTCTTTTATGAGTGAACTAGAAAGTTTTTTTTTTATAGTTATTGTAATTCTAGTTATATGAATAATGGCTCAAAAAATGATGATCCCCATTATGATTTTAACTTGTCTGATACTAACTACAGTTGGAATAATCACATTAATAGTTTTATCAACTCTTATCTTCGTTCTCAAATCTGTATTGATGGTTCCATTTTAAGTGGTAGTGACAATTCCAATGGTAGTTATATTTATAATTACATTTCTGGCGAAGGTGGAAACAGCAGAGGAATCATTACCGCAAGGCATAAAGGGGAAGTCATAAGCATATACACCGTAAAATCGATTTTCGACGAAATGAAAAAGACATATATGATAGAATCGTAACCATAGAATACGACCCTAATCGAAATGCAAACATTTGTCTCATATACTATTGGGATGGTGAGAAGAGATATATTTTACATCCCAGAGGAGCTATAATTGGAGATACCATTGTTTCTGGTACAGAAGTT
>JBBYHO010000020.1:15487519-15508399 GCA_038382025.1 Adansonia gregorii
CCTGCTCGGCTTTCTCAGTCGAAAGGTGCATAAAGTGTTTGATCACTTCCTCTAATGAACTAACATTTACCTGCTGACATACAATTCGGTATTGAATCAAACCATCCTTGGCAAACCGGCCTTTTCGCATATCAACACAAAGTTCTATGTATTTAAACATAATTCTTTCGAGTGTCTTTTGCCAAGCTCGATACCGCTTCGAAGTAATTAAATCATGAAGCGCTTGCAATGCATCTTGCTTTTGCCCAACATTTATCAACTCTACATGCATTAAAAAAAAACAGATTTTTTTCGAAATTTCAAAAAAAAAAAAGAACTAAAATTGCAAGCAATGTTTAAAAAAAAAAAGAAAGAAGAGTTCGGTTCATTACCGTCAGCTCGTTTTAATGCATTTTCAGCTCTGGCAAAATTCGCCATTTTAATCAAATTCCTGAGTAAAAAAGAAGAAGAAGAAGAAGAAGAAGAAGAAGAAGAAGAAAACAGTAATCCTCATAGTATTAGTGAAAATAGAAACGTCAAAACTCCAGCAGGAGGATCTGAAATAAAACTCTTAATTGCTTCAGCCTTTAAGCAAATTTAGAAAAAAAAAGGATATTAATCTTAACTTAAAAGACGCAAATGAAATAAATTTATCAAAAATACCTGCTGAAAGTTGAGCAAAGCCTTGCTAGTGGTCGGGTTTCAAGGTGAGAAGGGAGTGAGAGCGGCGTTGACGGGAGAAGTAAGGCAAGGGTTTTCCTTTTTTGGGTTTAGGGGAGCACATTGGATCTAACGGTCTGCATTTGCTTTCTAAATATCATCTGACCATTCTTGATTGCTGAGACAAAAAATTCGAAAATTTTAACCGTTTCTCGTTCATCTGTTGTCTAACTTCGCATTTGTATTATTTTTATATAACCACTCGTAAAGGGTGTGTTTAGGAGAAAAAATAATTGAAAGAGAAAAAAAATTAAAAATAGTGGAAATTTTTTGAAAAAATTGTAAGTTATAGTTTTTGTATTTTACACCTTTTCTTAGAAACAATAAAAAAAGAGATTAATAAGGAAATAAATGATTGATATACGTATGATTTATTTTATAATTTAATTTTTTTATTATTTTAATGATTGAGTTGAAATTTAAGTTTTGATACCAACTTAGGTAATCCCATTATTACTATTATTATAGATTACGTAAATAAAATTACATATTTATAATTTTAATAAATTAATAATTTATATTATATAAATTTTTAATTTTTATATATTTATATCATATTTTTGTTAACTTTTTATATTCTATTATATATTTAATTATTTTTTATATTATATTCAAAATTATCCATTCTAATTCTTTTGAGAAAAAGGGATCTAATTAAATTTTTTTTAAAAAAAATGTCGCCTAATTTATTTAAAATTTTAAACATGAAATCATGTTAATTCATCAGCGTAAGGACACGTGAAATCTATAATCTTATATCTATGACGAATAATTAAAGTTATCCCCTCATGATATAATCCAGTTGAAAGACATTCGAAGCACAATTTTATCTCAAATAACAAATAATTGAACGGGCGAATTTGCATGACCTTCATTAAAAAAGAAAAAAACATTGTAGGCAGTAGAGTTCGTCACTTGAATTGTATTTAGTTGAAGTTGAGTTTAAAAATAATATGAACATTTTATATATATGTCTAATCTGGAGCCCATTTATTGATAGTCTATAAAAGTCTAGACTATTTATTTTAATTTTTCTAAAATGAAGTGAAAATTGTTTTTATTTAATTTTTAATAATTTTATACTTTTATTAAATTTTAAAACACAAATAATTTAATTTTTTAATATTTGTATTATAATATATATGTTATATATGACATAAATTATATATCATATAAATATAAAATAATATATATTACATAATTAAAAAAAAGCAAAATTAATTTACTTGAGCTTTGAATGTTAAAAACAAAACTTTACTCATTTTTTTTTTCAACGGGTCTTTGTTGCCTAAGCTCATTCTTTAGACTTAATATATTTGTTTAAGTTTTTAGGCTTGGACAAACAACCTAGCACATAGATAAATCTATTTTTGAGCATGATATTATCAATTAACTAGAAAAATACCCACGTCCCTGAGTTTTTTTAATTTTTTAATAAATTTTAATCTATTATTAATAAAAAAATAATTTTGAATTATATTTTATTAAATAATAATTATGTATTTAAATTTTATAATTAGAATCGGGTATGGATTTTAAATGAATTCGAAATTTTATGTCCATATCATTTACTTTGAATAAATCATTTAAAAAAATAAAAATAATTAATCAGATAATTTTTTAAACTTTTTTCTCATGCAATACGGATCTTAAATTGACTTGCCAATCGACTTCTGGAGCAACCTTTTTAAATATATCATTTAAAAATTAACTAAAAATATCAATTAATAAAATAATATTTTAAATCTTTTCATGCTTATCAAATATGTATCTTATATTAACTCACAAGTCATATACAGAATAATTATTCTAAATATATCATTTAAAAAAATTTAAATCTAAAAAAACTAATTAATAAAATAATTTAATTTTTTTCACACAAATCAATACGAATTCTAAATGAATTCATGCATCACCGTTATCATCCTTATAAATGGCCAAGCAAATGCAATCAACCATATGCAAGCCCTAGTTCTCGATATCGTGGCACTTGAATTGATTCCTTACTAAATTTCACTGTTAACATGCCTTCCACGACTCAACAATCCCTCCTCCACCCAATCCAAAGCTGCCTACTCATCACCAGGCTCCGGCCATGGGTCGAACCCTATTTGCACCTTCGGGCTACGCCAACTTGTTGGTGAACTTCTTCATGAACGAACTTTCTCGATCAACTGAAACAATACTCATTATCCATTACATTTATATTTGCTTCATACTCCAGGATGCTGCTGTATGTTGTGATATGCAATTAGCCACATGATCGCTTATAAGACCAAACCCTTTAGCTTTAGCTTAACAACTAAATCGTGTTTATGAAGCTTTTATACCTGGCAGGCATGGCATAAAGTTCTTAATTCCTCATCTTGTAGGACTGTTAACCAGGCAACATAAATTAAGAGAAAAGTACCTTCCATGATCAATGAAAAATTTATTATACATTCAAAAGATTGCACTGCAAACTTTACATAGACGAAACATCATTCCCACAGCACAAAAACCAGAGATCATTAAGTTCATCATTCGAAAAAAGAGGAAGGTACCCCAGATCTAGGAACTTTAATCAAGGACTTGGCATTGGCAACTCCAAGAATTGTTTGAGCCAAGATAACAAAAATCTTCTTAATTCTTTTGCAGTATTATCTGAGCCAAGCCAACAGATCTGTGTTCTGTAAGATAGTGGAAAGTTTTTAAGGTAGGACAGCAAGCTCCACCTTATCAAGAGAAAAGAAACTGAAACGCCCGTTCTCTGCATGACAAAACTTCAAAGGGATGCCACCATGCTTTCTTTCAAGGCCCTCAATTTCCACTTTAGATGGTGGACTGCACTTGAAAGAGAAGACGAGTCAAGCAATTTTTTTTTTTTTTCAAATGACAAGGCCACAAAAAGCCCCACAAATCCTAAATAAACCATTACCATGCAGATTATGCTATAAGGGGAATTGAATTCTCCAAACTAACAACTTGTTCTCTTATTAAACATCCAGGAGAACAATCATAAGAAAAATGTATTTAAAATGTGCTTAAATATCAGTCTCATCGTCAAAGGTTATGCAAACAAGTAATGCTGACATTTAAATCATAAATAATAAGCATTATGAACAAAAGGATCTCCATGCTACAAGGTGTCGCATTTTGCCAGAGGAAAATGAACTATATTTACATATGCTTCTCCGTATAACAAATTCCCTGCATGGAAAGCAGTCCTGAGTCCACAAATCAATTCAAGCAAGTATATATATAAACACAGTACATTTTTCCAGAAAAGCAGGAACCAATCAGATCAGAAAGTTCCCTGACCTCCCATGATTATTGAATCAGGTGGAAATGAAAGGAATAGGAAAAAAGTCATGTGCACCTAGCTCGGGCACCAAGTGGAATAGGGGTTTGGGTAGAGATCCTAAGTTAGAGCTGCAGTGTTATCCTCACATTCTCTCCTCTACTAACGAATGAGTAACGCAAGTAATAATACAATAGTTATTTGACTAGAAGCAAAAGTTGAGAAGTCAGAGAAAGAATTAAGTCCGAGAATGGTTAAACTCATAAAAGTGTATTTAAGCATTGAACAAAAATTACGCTCAAAAATAGAGGATAAGGGAAGAGTCAATAAAGATGAGGTTCTAGCATATAATAATTAACTAACGAAGAAAGGCTTTACATAAACTGCTTCCTTTCCTGCAGCTTTCAGAAAAAAACTATAATTACAAAATACTCAACAAAGGGAATTACATAATTTAGCTTGCAGAAATGAAGCAGTTTTTTGACAAAAACGCAAAGAGCAATTAGTTTCATACAGAAAGAGATATGGTTCCGTATTCAGTTCTGTTTGGATAAAGTCGAGGAAGTCTCATGCAAAATGACAAAAGCTAATTGTGAGCAACTATAGGAAAGAAAAATAACTAAGAAAAACTCACAAAGTAAAGTTATAGTTATAATAAATCCAGATTTCAAATTGCTTGTCTACACTTTCGCAGTACAGTCAATACACCTCAGCCTAGGTGTCTCAAAAAGTGCAACAAGTTTTCCGATTAATGCAAATAAATGTAGAGAAGCCTCGGAATATTTAATCGCCAATTCATGCGTAGTTCTTTGATGCGGGAGCGTCGTAACAATTTTATTTTATTTAGGATTTTGTTTAGGTTAAAACTTATGTTTTTGTTTTAAGAATTTTAGTTCAATTAAATTATTATTTAAGATAAGAATTTTGATTTTTTAGATTACTGATTCAAGATAAAATTTATTTTAAAATAAAGTTTTAAATTTTAAGAATTCTATTATTACTTAGCATAATTTTTATTCTTTGAAGATATATAATTATCACTTCAGGATAATTACTAGCTTTTAAGATACTTATTACTAGGAATAAGAAATCTAATGTGAGTAGGAGACTTAATATCTAGTATAAATACCTATTAAGGGTTGGCATTTAAGTATGTATTTTTTTTTATTTTGATATTTTATTAAAAAGGTTTCTTTTAGAACCTTAATTTTTTTTTTGTGTTCAACTTCAATTATTTTTCAACTCTTTCTCGTGTCTTTGTTATGTCTATCATTCTTCCTTACATTAAATTGGTATCAGAGCAAAAATAAATCCTAGATTTATACATTAGATTCAATTTTAGCCATGGTTGGATGTGTTAGTAACTGTGGTAGAGGGAACCAAGGACAGCAAGTAGAATTGATTGAGTTAAGGTGCAAGATTATAGAATAGTCAGGCTATACTAACTTGACAGTGACAAGGACATATGGGAGCCTGAATAAAGATTTCGGAAGGCGATTAGGAACCTTTTGACATATCGGAAGGTTGCCCTGAGGAAGTATTTGATGAAATAGAGTGTGAGAGCCCCTTTCATAATGCTAGACCTCCAAAATTTATAATACGAGGTGAATTGGAAAAGCGGTTATTACGAGCTCTAGAGTTAAGTGGCATAGGAGCAAATGTACAGGTGAATGATTTCTATATTGAGTTACTCAAGGAAGACTACTTGGATTGGGGAGCCACTGTAAAAACTTATTTTGAAGAAGAAGGCCTAGAACTGCCAAATCCAAGTTATGATGAATATAATGATGATAAGGAGTACGTAGATATATACCTTGCACAAAGAGACTCCTTGATAATTAGGAGGGTGATAACTACAACTAACTAAGATGATAAAGAGGATTTGAAGAATGAAGCCAGCAAGTTTATGAATAAATCTAGTAGTGATAGAACTTTAAAGAGCAGCTTGTTGTAATCCAAAAGTTGTTAATGAGTTTATTTTGTCAGTTAATAACAATTTGCCTACCATCAATGAAGAGCTTTTAAAGAAGCTAGGGTGAGTGATGATGGAAAAGCTTTTATTGATCACATTGGAAAGATCCATGCGAAAGTACAAGCAACTTTAAAAAAAAAAAGCAAAAAGGCTTATACAACTGCTGCCAATCAAAATATGTGTTTCAAGGAATTGGAAAAAGGAGATTTGCTACTAGATAACTTGAGAAAAGAAAGGTTTCTTAAAGGTAATTATCATAAGTGGAAGTCTAAGGAGTTTGGATTGTGTAACATTTTTTTTCAAAACAGATACTATCATTTTTTTCAACCAAGAGAGAATTACGTAAGAGCATCGTTAGATAACAATTTATTTCATTTAGGATTTTGTTTATATTTTTGCTGTAAGAATTCTAGTTCAAATAAATTACTCTTTAGGATAAGAATTTTGCTTCTTCTAGATTACTGATTTAGGATAAAATTTTATTTTAAAATAAAATTTTAAATTTTAAAAATTCTATTATCACTTAGGATAATTTTTATTCTTTAAAGATAAGTAATTATCACTTTAGGATAATTACTATGCTTTTAAGATACTTATTACTAAGAATAAAAAATCTAATGCGACTAGGAGGCTTAGTATCAAGTATAAATACCTATTGGCATTTGAGTATGTATTCTTTTTTATTTTCATATTTTATCAAAGTGGTTCATTTTAAAACCTTAATTATCCTTTTGTTTCTAACTTCAATTATCTTTGGACTCTTTCTCTATTTTTTTGCTATCTCTATCATTCCTTTTTGCATCATTCTTCTTCCAATAAAGTCAATGTGATGCTTAACAATGGTACATCCTTTTCAAATACACTTGCATCATTAGCCACTGACATCTAGGACAAACTATTTTAAGCAAAAAAAATTCAACAAAAATAGATATTCAGTATTATAAATAAACGATGCAACTACTCACCATAGTCAAAGGTGTAGATTTCCAAACTTAGGATAAGCAATATATCTTACCTACTTAAGTAGAGAATAGAATTTGGGACACCCAGAGAAGACTTTCTAAACTTATTATTTGGAAGATAAACATCAAATGTTGGACTCACTTTCGTAATCTACATATTATTGAAGAGCTCAATGACAAAATTTTTGTCTTTTGACTCCATTTCTAGCAACTCATTTTTCTCTTGATTACCCTAAAGCAAACAAGTTCCAAATTTAGTATGTTGACCTTTCACAAACCAAGGGATACCGTGGCGTCCAACCACATAACCAAGAGACTTCAGGTGCCTATAAACCTCAAGAAGCTCCCAATAGCATCCACTCTTTCTATTTGAAAGCTTTTCATATAATTCTTTTAAAGAAAGACATATACCTTTTCCATCCAAAAGATGCAATGCCCATATTTCAATCAAAAACCTACAAATTATTTCTAAAAATTACAATAAAGAACATAAACTTACAACAAACAAAATTTTATTTTCAAAGTTGGGTTTCGTCTGCAAAGTTTCCTCAATTGAACAATATGTGTTGCCATTGCGAATTATCCTTATAGTCACCCACATCTTACCCTTCTTTTCTAGAACCTCAGCAATAGCTAAATCATCAATCCATTTGGCTTTGAAATATCTTTCCTGAAAACAAATATAAGAAAACATAATTCAAGTTCATGAGATCCAGTAGAAATAACTCCTTAAATAGCCAAGGCTTTGTGCAGTCATTGCTTTCACTAATTCTAATTTTTTCCCCTAAGATATTGCTATAAAACAAAGAAAATGTGGGTAGACAAAACCATAATAAAGTGAAAATATATAAAAGTAATATTGTTTTGCATAAAATAAATTATGCCCTTTATCCTCAAAACAATTACATTTTTAATGTTTTTAGATATAGGTTGTATTTCTATCAAAGCAAGTTTCGAGCTTTGGATATACTTAAGTTTCTTATACCCTTTTCCTAACGTTCCTAAATGAAAATAAGTCAAGTCTTTAAACTTGCAATTTTGCAAAGTAAACTTAGCATGGTTTCATGCAAAGTCAACAATTTCAAACATATACAAGATTTTATTAGGAGACATAAGTAAACAAGTTTAAATTTATTCTAGAAGAAAATGATTTGAGTGAAAATAACAACCAAAACTTAGCAAACAAAACCAAGAGTACCTGAATTGTAACCTGGATAAGAAAACAGATGAGTAGCAAACCTCTTCATCATTATCCTCGTTTTTGTCTGAACAACTTTTGCAATCCTCATTGTCCATTATATTTACTTTCAATTCAAAAGATTAGACTTCAAATTGCGTGTAAGCTACTCAGCATTGATTCCCTCACATGCAAGTAGCGTTTAAATGTAACAAAGACAATCTATATATATTCCAAAGGGTACCCAAGAAATCTTAGAGAATTAAACAATATAAAACCTTCAAAGTGTTGCTTAAAACCCAAACCTAATGTAAGGTTCTAAGCTAACAACTTCCTCTTACTTTCTCAACTAAAATTCTGCCTATTTAACTGACAGTGAATGCAAGAATAAAAAGAGCAGTAACTAATTAAATTATAGAATCACCTTGTTGCAGCAATCAATTTAGAAGCCTCTACTGTTAATATATTTGCCTTCAGCTTTTTTTATAGTGCTTCTAATAAATCTAAGTTTCTCAAAATAAAGATAATGAAGCCTAAAGTCATTGAAAAGCAGCCATCAGGATCTATACTCCAAATTACTAATAAATTTCCTTTTCTCAAATAATACTCATCTGAGATGCATACAACTGAAGCTTCATTCAATGAAAAGAAATTAAAAACAAAACTTTGAACATTTGAATTTCCATTTGTTTGGAACAATAAATTGATAGACCTCCGGCCAATGTTTTTAACACTAATACTAAACACAAACTCGAAGTTTCTTAAATTGCACACATTGATGAATCAATATCTTACTATAATCTATTGACAATATAAAGGATATTGTATTTGATATCATCACTGTAATAACTAATATCAGTAATATTAATAAATATTCAATGTTAACAAATATATCAAGATCCTCAAACAATGGAAATACATATAATTGTAGTGAATATTGTGGATATCATAACCCATGCCTCCAATGGAGACTTGCAAAAAAAGATGGCTTAGTTAGGGAGATTATATTATCTTTAATTCTTATTATAATATAATGTATGAACAAAAATTCAAAGTTAAATTTCATAGCACCACTACATTTTTTCATTATGATGTGTTCTCGAGTCTCGATTAGCCAAAGATATTGTAACTTCATTTTATTCTAATGCATTTTCTCATAACCAAAGAATAAAGGACAAATCAACCTTAATTAGACTCAATTAAATAAAGGTCCTTCTCATATTGCACCAACAAAAAAAAAAAAAAAAAGAGAAATGAAAAATCCAGAATTTTAATAGTCTTTTCCAATTATCAAGTCGCCAAAATCCAAATAAAGTAACACAATAATTGTGAACAATTCATGTTCCTTAATCAGATAATTATTTTTCTCCTTATTTTCCACATTTCCAAGGCAACCAAAATGAAGCATTAAAAGTTACATTCATCCAACCAAGTATAGAAGATAAAACCACATTTTCATCTCATAATAGTAGAAAATGTTTCCGAATTCCTCATCATTTCCATAAAATTTTCCATCAACCATGAAATCAATGATTAGACTATGAAATAACAGAAGGTAGTTTCCATCCTCAGAATACAATTTTCCTCAGAGAATTAAAACATTGAAATAAAGATTACAGAACTCCTCATTATTGTAATCTTTGTTAAAGTTGTTTAATTTTTGTTAGCACCAAGCCTGTCATTTTCTTTTTATCCCCTACATCTACTAGGATTCCATAAATTATTAACCACTTAAGGTGTCATTTTTCAATATCTTCTAAACTTTAAAGAAAGATAAAGTGTGAAGAACAAAAGAGAAAAGAGAGAAAGGACCTGAAAAGAAGAAACAGCCTCGTTGAAAAGCTTGGAGGAAAAGTGAAGAAGCTTAATCTAGGTAGTAATGCTCTTGCTGGCTGATCATTTCTCGTCTTCACTGATGAGATTGAGAAGAAAACATTAAACATCAATTTTAGCTTTTTACAGTAATATTTGAATTGAGAGATAGTAAGGAAAGTAAAGAAAAAAAAATTAAATTTTAAGGTGATGGAGTTTTCTTCTTTTAGAAAAAGAGAAATTATATTTTCATTTGAAGAAATGAAACTTTAAATATAACGTTTAAAGACTTTGTAATTACCTAAATACTTTTAACAAAAACACTTAATTAATTTGAATAGACTCTTTTTTTTTCCTGGTTGCAAGCTAAACCCAAAAATAAAAAACCTTGCATCTTCCGAGAATCCTAATTCATTTGCTTTGTTAGAACAATTTTCTTTTTTTGAAAGCTAAAAATAAAAGAAAAAGCTTGGGTTTAGTTTGCAGAGATTATGATAAAGTTTTAGTTTTTCAAGGCTAAAAACTTAATCTTAATAATATTAGTCAAAATAGAAACGTCAAGCTTACAACAAGAGGTTCTTCATAAAAATTTACAATGAATCTGAAATAAAACTCTTACTTGTTTCAGTCTTCAATTTTTTTAAATAAAACAAATATTAATTTAAACTAAAAGACGTAAATAAAAATAATTTTATAAAAAATCTGCTGAAAATTGAGCAGAGCCTTATGTCATTAGGTCATTCCCCTATTCCTAGAAGACATTCTTGATGAGATGTGCAGCGCGCTTGTTTATAAACCGAAAGACCTGCCTACTTTTCTAGAGTGCATGGCATGACATTCTTCCTTACCCAATCTCTCGATGCTCTCATCATGGGCTTTTCTATTATTTCTGCCTACCTTGCCCCTTAAGTGTTCGGCATGAAGTTATAATTGGTCTAACCTACTTGCCCCACCCGTTGGGGCACTCAGCATGAAATCAGATGGTTAAGGGTTGGCTCCAATACCATTTGTCATGGGGCCATTACCCTATTCCTAAAAAACATGCCTGATGAGATATACGATACACCAGTTTATATGCCCAAAGACTTTTCCTTTCTTTTCCAATATAGAATTAAAACTTCTTTAAAGCACTTGATGTGTATTCTCTCGTACTTCATCGTGTAACAACTTCGCTGTGTCTTTCTAATCGAAGTAATCGATCGTATCTTGAAATCGCCATAATCTTTCTACTGGTTCCCAACTCGCCTCACTATCGGGTAGTCCTTTCCACCGGACAAAGTATTCATGCCTTGGCCTGTGACTTTTCTGCCATACCACTTGATCTATAAGAATTCATTGTACATCTCTATCATAAGAGCTTTCACTCCTACTAGTGCGAACTGCTACTTGCCTCGGCTTAGACCCTCCGATCCTCATGGAATGGCTTAAGCATGCTGACATGGAAAATAAGGTGTACCATGAGCTTTGTCGGTAACTTAAGTTTGTAGGCCAGCTTGCCTACCCATTTTAGAACTTTAAATCACTAACTATGGTTTGTGGTACTCCTCAGTACTTCACATTTTTTAGGAATAATTGAGTTCTTTCTTTTGTAGGGCACTCTTTAGTTGCTGGAGTCGAAGTCCCGTACTTGGAAAATCTATCTACCATAACCATAATGTTCCCACACCCATCCATCTTGGGTAGTTTAACCATGACATCCATAAAGACATTCTTCCATGGCTGTTCTGATATGGACAATGGTTGCAATAATCCAGCTGGTGTTTTTTGCTCAACCTTATCTTGTTGGCACACAAGGCAAGTTTTCACATATGCCTCAACATCAACACCCATGTGTGGCCAATAGTAACGATCTTCTAAGAGTGCTAAGGTACGGTGCATGCTAGGATGACCAGCTTATCTCAAATCATGGCACTCCTACATGATCTCTCTATGCAAAATTCCATACTAAGGCATAAAAAAGTAGTGTTCTTTGGTGTAGAGCAAGTTTCCCTTAACCCAAAACCATCTAGTCTTTTTTTCTTTGGCATTATCTATAAGGGTCTTGGCTGTGAGATCATGGGATAACCCTTCCTTGATGCACTCCAATTGTGAACTTTCAGGTCAACCAATGGTTGAAAGATTTACCCTTCAACTCAGCACATTAGCCATAAAATTAGTTTTCCTTAGCTTGTGAGTGCCTGATAGTCTATGCACAACTTTATGGACCGATCATGCTTTTACTGAAACAAAATATATGCACCAAATGAACCTTTTGATGGTCTAATGTACCCAGTATCTAAAAGCTCCTTCAATTGTCTTTGCAACTCCTCTAACTCTGGTGGTGACATTTAGTATGGGACTTTAGCCGATGGTTCGACATTGGGCATCGATTTAATCTTGTGATCCATCTCTCTCTTGGACGATAGCCTTTTGGCAACTCTACAAGCATTACATCTTTAAAAGATTGCAACACTTATAGCACCTCCAAAGGAGTCTTGTCTATAGGTTTTTAAGGATCATCGAACTTTAAGGCTACCAAGTAGGTTACTTCTTCTCTTCGTACTCCCTTAGCAAGCTAGATTGCAGACAGCACCTTGGCTTTGACACCTATCTCTCGATTCACCGACACAATGCATTAATAATTGGCATCTAAGATACATATGCAATCGACAAATGGTACAAGGAGAGCATTAGTTCGGTTAAGGAAATTTAAGTTAACTAGACAGTCATAGTCGTCAAGTGGTATAACCTCGATGGTTTCCCTACTTTTCCAATCTCTAAGTTGTAAGTCCACTTCTTTTGCGACAACCATGGCTGGGACCTCTTTTGAGTTAATTGTCTTAATCCACCTAATTGTCTTTTTAACTTTGCAATCAAGATTTTTGGCAACCTCTTTATATATGAACACATCTGATGGTCTTGTGTCAACTAGAGCAGTTATTTTCCTACCTGCAATAGAGACATCCGTAAACATCAGCCTTTTTTGTTTTTGGCACCTCTTTGCCTGGATAGAGGTACTCTTGAGTAATTCACCATATTTTTAGGAATAATTGAGTCCCTTCCTTTATAGGGCACTCTTTAGTTGCTAGAGTGGAAGTCTCGTATTTGAAAAATCTATCTACCATAACCATAATGCTCCCAAACCCATCTATCTTGGGTAGTCTAACCATGACATCCATAAAGACATTCTCCTATGACCGTTCTGGTACGGACAATGGTTGCAATAATCCAGCTCATGTTTTTGGTCAACCTTATCTTGTTGGCATACAAGGCAAGTTTTCACATATGCCTCAACATCAACGCCCATGTGTGGCCAATAGTAACGATCCTCTAAGAGTGCTAAGGTACAGTGCATGCTAAGATGACCAGCTTATTTCAAATCATGGCACTCCGGCATGCCCTACGAAACATTCCATACTAAGCCACAAAAAAGTAGGGTTCTTTGGTCTAGAGCAAGTTTCCCTCAACCCAAAGCCGTCTAGTCTTTCTTTCTTTGGCATTCTCTATAAGGGTCTTGGCTGTGAGATCATGGGATAACCTTTCCTTGATGCACTCCAATTGTGAACTTTTAGGGTAACTAATGGTTGGAAGATTTATGTTTTAACTCAGCACATTAGCCATAACATTAGCTTTCCTTAGCTTGCAAGTGCCCGATAGTCTATGCATAACCTCATGGATTGATCATGCTTTTACCGAAACAAAACCGATGCACCAAATGAACCTTTTGATGGTCTAATGTACCCAGCATCTAAAAGCTCCTTCAATTGTCTTTGTAACTCCTTCAACTCTGGTGGTGACATTTAGTATGGGGCCTTAGCCAGCGGTTTGACATTGGGCACCGGTTCAATCTTGTGATCCATCTCTCTTTTGGATGGTAACCTTTTGGCAACTCTGCAAGCATTACATCTTTAAAAGATTTCAACACTTCTAGCACCTCCAAAGGAGTCTTGTCCATAGGTTTTTAAGGATCATCGAACTTTAAGGCTGCTAAGTAGGTTACTTCTTTTCTACGCACTCCTTTAGCAAGCTTAATTGCAGACAGCACCTTAGTTTTGACACCTATCTCTCGATTCACCGACACAATGCGTTGATAATAGGCATCTAAGATACATATGCAATCGACAAATGGTACAAGGAGAGCATTAGTTCGGTCAAGGAAATTTAAGTCAACTAGACAGTCATAGTCGTCAAGTGGTATAACCTCAATGGTTTCCCTGCTTTTTCAATCTCTAAGTTGTAAGTTAACTTCTTTTGCGGCACCCATGGCTGGGACCCTTTTTGAGTTGACTGTCTTAATCCACCTAATTGTCTTCTTAACTTTAAAATCGAGATTTTTGGCAACCTCTTTATACATGAACAAATCTGATGGTCCTGTGTCAACTAGAGCAGTTATTTTCCTACCTGCAATAGAGACATCCATAAACATCAGCCTTTTTTGCTTTTGGTACCTCTTTGCCTTGATAGAGGTACTCCTCAGTACTTCACCACATTTTTTAGGAATACTTGAGTTCCTTTCTTTGCAGGGCACTCTTTAGTTGCTGGAGTGGGAGTCTCGTACTTGAAAAATCTATCTACCATAACCATAATGCTCTAAAACCATCCATCTTAGGTAGTCTAACCATGAAATCCATAAAGACATTCTCCTATGACCGTTTCGGTACGGACAATGGTTGCAATAATCCAGCTGATGCTTTTTGCTCAACCTTATCTTATTGGCATACAAGGTAAGTTTTCACATATGCCTCAACATCAATGCCTATGTGTGGCTAATAGTAACAATCCTCTAAAAGTGCTAAGGTACGGTGCATACTAGGATGACCAGCCTATCTCAAATCATGGCACTCCTGCATGATCTCGCTACGCAACATTCCATACTAAGGCACAAAAAAGCTGTGTTCTTTTGTTTAGAGCAAGTTTCCTTAACCCAAAACCGTTTAGTCTTTCTTTCTTTGGCATTCTCTATAAAAGTCTTGGTTGTAAGATCATGGGATAACTCTTCCTTGATGCACTCTAATTGTGAACTTTCAGGGCAACTAATGGTTGGAAAATTTACCGTTCAACTCAGCACATTAGCCATAACATTAGCTTTCCTTAGCTTGTGAGTGTCCGATAGTCTATGCACAACCTCATGGACCGATCATGCTTTTGCTGAAACAAAATCGATGCACCAAATAAACCTTTTGATGGTCTAATGTACCCAGCATCTAAAAGCTCCTTTAATTATCTTTACAACTCCTCTAACTCTGGTGGTTACATTTGGTATGAGGCCTTAGCCGACGGTTCGACATTGGGCACCAATTTAATCTTATGATCCACCTCTCTCTTAGATGGTAGCTTTTGGCAACTTTGCAAGCATTACATTTTTAAGAGATTGCAACACTTTTAGCACCTCCAAAGAAGTCTTGTCCATGGGTTTTTGAGGATCATCGAACTTTAAGGCTGCCACGTAGCTTACTTCTTCTCTACGCACTCCCTTAACAAGCCAGATTGTAAACAACACCTTAGCTTTGACACCTATCTCTCGATTCACCGACACAATGCATTGATAATGGGCATCTAAGATACATATGCAATTGACAATGGTACAAGGAGAGCATTAGTTCAGACAAGGAAATTTAAGTCAACTAGATAGTCATAGTCATCAAGTGGTACAACCTCGATGGTTTCCCTACTTTTCCAATCTCTAAGTTGTAAGTCCACTTCTTTGTGACATCCATGGCTAAGACCTCTTGGAGTTGATTGTCTTAATCCACCTAATTGTTTTCTTGACTTTGAAATCGAAATTTTTGGCAACCTCCTTATATATGAACAAATCTAATGGTTCTTTGTCAACTAAAGCAGTTATTTTCCTGCCAGCAATAGAGACACCATAAACATCAGCCTTTTTGGTTTTTGGCACCTCTTTTCCTTGATAGAACTCATGATTAAACCAAGTTTTAGGGTTGCTTTTTCTAGCTCATCATCTTCCTATTTGATAGAAAAAAACTTAGTTCGTTTTGAGCAATCTCTCATCTGGTGTTGTCACATAAGAAACATTTCACTGACTCCTTGTCTTTCTTCTTATCCTATGGCTTATTGAACTTTGGCTTCCTTATTGGCGGTTTTTCGTCATTATTTTTTGACTTTCAATCTTTGTCTCCCCAACCATTGCCCTTGCCTTTGGACTTAGGCATATAAGGAAACAAATCCTCAACCTAAAGCTGTGCCGTTTGCTAAGCTAAAGTCTAAGCCTGTGACACTTGCAAGTGGTTGGGTTACGTAAAAGAAGGTGGGGACGGAGTGAGAATGACATTAACACTTGATAGGAGAAAAGGAACGCAAGGGTTTTCTTTTCTTTTTGGGTGTAGTGAAGGCTTTTAGATCTGACGATCTGCATTTGCTTTCTACCCATCATCTGACCATCCACAATCGTTGAGACGAAAATTGAAATTTTAACTGTTTCTCATGGCATAATTTATGTATTATAATAATTTTATTTATATAAATTTTAATATATTAATAATTTATAATATACAAATTTTTAATCTTTATATATTCGTATCATACTGCATGTATTGTATTTCATTTATATTTAATTTTTTTAGTATTATATTTAAAATTATCTAGTATAATTATTTTGAAAAAAAATAGGTTTAATTAAAATTTTGAGATAAAATCATCGTCCAATTTATTTAAAATTTCAAACATGAAATCATTTTATTTTATATTTTTTAATTAAAATAGCGTGCAAGTTAATTTTGAAAAATAAAAAAGTTAGTAACTGTCTTTTGCTCAACTTTATAAACTAATTTAATGTCCGAAAAAGAATAGCTAATTTAAGATTGTCACTCAAGTCCGAAATCAATTGGCTTCATAAATTAAATGTCTTCGATTCAAAATTTATGGCCGGGTTCAACTATTGAAATTTATAATCAGTAATTAGTGTACCGAATGATTTATTTTAATAAAATAATTATTTGATACATTTATGGTAAAATTTTTTTAATTTCACAAATAAAATTAAAATACGATCATGTGTCTTGAATATATATTTAAAAAATAAAAATTAAATAAATATGGCACACGGCAATGTATTAACTTATAAAATTAAAAAGTCCAACATTAATGTACCAAATAATAATTCTAATAACCATAGTTAAAATAGTATAAGTTTAGGGTTAACCATATAGTATTAATAATACTATATATTACATCTATTAGCTTATATCAATATAACATAATAAATATTTATTAACTAATTATCTAAGACATACAATTATTAATATTTTAGGTGCAATTAATAACATTTATCTATAACAAATAATTATAAGTTATCATCTTACAATCTAGTCCAATTGAACGATGATTGAAGCACAATTTTATTCCTTCGCAATCTAATCCAATTCAAAGACAGACAATTGGACGAGTGAATTTATCTTTATGTATTAAAAATCAGCAAAAAAAAATACAATTTGAAGATAGAAGTGCTCGTAAATTTGAGATATGAGTTTTATATTCTATCTAGATCCACTTATATTTATAAAGGTATAGTCTATATTTATCTAAATCCACTTATGTTAATTTTTCTAGAGGAACTAAAAAAGAATTTTTTATTTAATTTTTAGTAATTTTATATTTTTCTTTTATTAAATTCTAAGATACAAATAATTTAACATAATTTTTAATATTTATACTATAATATTATATATTTTATATGATATAAATTCTATAATATATAAATATAAAATAATATATGTTACATAATTGAAAAAAAAGAGCAAGATTGACGTACTCAAGCATTGAATGCTAGAGGCAAAAACCGGCTTGCTTTTTAAATGGGTCTTGTTTGCTTATGCCTTTTTTTTAGCATAATATTTTTGTTCAAGCCTTTCTAAATATTATGCAAACTTTTAAGCTTGAATGGATAGCCTAACATGTGGATGAGTTTATTCTTGGGCATGTTATTATCTTTTTTTTTGTTTTATATTTAAAATTGTCAAGGTTTGATTAATTTACTGAAAAAAAAGTCTAATATCAATTAACTAGAATTATGCCCTCCCTTTGCTGGGATTTTTTAATTTTTACCAAATTTTAGTTAATTATTAGTAAAAAATAATTTTAAACTATATTTCATTAAATAATAATTATTTATGTAAATTCTATAATTAGAATTGAACACAAATTTTAAATCGATTTACAAGTTAATGCGCATAGCACCCACTTTAAATACGTCATTAAAAAAATTAATAAAATAACTTCTTTAAATTATTTTCAAGCGGCTTAGAGTATCAATTCCAAATTGACCAGCAAATCAATCTGCAAATTGATATTTTTAAATATATTATTTAAAAATTAAATAAAAATGATTAATTAATAAAATAAATTTTAAACTTTTTTTCCTGCTACTTAAGTATGTAACCTATATTGACCCATACATCACATATAAAACAATTCCTTTAACCACGTCATTTAAAAATAAAAATAACAAACTTAAATCTTAAAAAAAATTAATAAAATAAATTTTTTAATTCTTTTTCCGAGTAAGTTTAGTATGAATTCTAAATCGACTCATGAATAACTATGTAGATTAATTCTTTTAAATACATCATTTAAAAATAAACAAAATAAAGAACTTAAATCTAAAAAAAATAATGATATAAATTTTTTTATTTTTCTCGAATAGGTCGAATATGGATTTTCAATTAATCCTTGAGTTACTATACAAATCAATCCTTTAAAATACATAATATAAAAACAAAAAATACTTAAAAATAATTAACAAATTTTTTTTACTTTTTTCAATTATAAACATTAAATCGATCTTTAAGGACCCATGTATACCCATCCTTTTAAAATAATAAAAAATTAAAATAAAATACAAATAAAAAATAAAAAGAGAAGTAAATGCCCACCACGTGGTGAGTAAAGAAGCTTGCTACGTGGTAGGTGTAACCCTATTAGAGAATTTCTTTTATATGATATAAATTATTATTTAATTATATTATATTATATTATATTATATTATATTATGATTTTAATTTTATATTTTATAGTTTATTGATGTGCAATAATTAATGCCTACGCCAAAAGATAAAATATACATTAAGGGACATATTTTACCTAATATTTTTTTCTTACATTCTATACTATACGTTAATTAAAAATTATGCAATTCAACAGTCCTAAAATAAAAACCCCATAAAGAAGTCCAAGGTTCCACACTTGCTATAATTAAAAGTAATCTCTTTGATTTGTGTTTTGTATTGTAGATTAAGGTAAAATATTTCACTCAATCATCTCCACTATTATAAAGCTTTTGATTGAATTAGTTGCCTCGAATCAAATGACATCAATTCAATTAAAAAAATTATAAAATAATCCAAACAAAATTTTTAATATAAGAAAAGGTTAATGGGTGCCTATGAGCACCCTCTAAAGAGCTAAAAATGAATATATATATATATATATGATTATAATACTTTTTTTTAATTTTATGAAATTAATTGAAAAAAACTTTGAATCCTTAAGAGTGTCTATAGGTACTCATTAAATAGACCTCTTAAAATAAATGTAGAAGTAAGGAATTTGTGTGTTTTCTTTAAAATGATAATTAATTATCCAATTTTTTATCAAAAAAAGCTATCCATCTTCTTGTTTAGAAAAATAACTACCTAATTTTTTATATGAAAAAACTTATTGATCTTTTTAAATTTCAATATATGTTATTTAAAAAAATTAAAAGAAAAATAAAAATTCATGACAAAGTACAAGGTTGCATAATAATTATAATTAAAAATGAGAAAACTTAACCAATGAGGTGCCAAGAATGTAAAAAAAGTTGTAATTATTATATTACTTATGGATACACATTAACTGAATTCTTTAAAAATAATATTTCTAAATTTAGTCTCAATTGGTTTCTATTGACGTTCAATTGACTTGCCAACTTTTTTTTTAACTTTCTATTATTTATACATGTTTAAAATTTGCATTTTAAATATTATGTATATATTTTCAGTTATAATAATTTAATTATTTTAATAAAAATAATTAAAGTAATGAAAATAAAAATTTAATTAATTGACATTAATAATAAATAATTAAAAATAAAATTATTATAAAATATGATTTTTTTTTTAGAAAACAATCTCCTAAAATATATCAAATTTCTTGTTTTATAAAATTAAATTGAATAAAAAAGTATTTTTTTTGAAAAAACTCCTATAATAAAAAATTTAAAATGTTATAAATAAAAAATTTTTATATTCTAATATATAAACAAGGAAATGCTTATCATTAAATGAAAAAAATCAAACAATTTACATTTTAAATTAGAAAAAAAAAGGATTTTGTGTGTAGGTAGGTAATATTTTAGTTACTACTAAGGCTTTGCTTAGTGAGGTGTAAAGAAAATAGGAAATATGGAAAATTGGAGGAAGAGAAAAGTAAGAAGATAAAAAATATATATTTTTATTTTCATTAGTATGGTTGGCCAAAAAAAAATGAAAGAAATTTTTTTTTAAAAGAAAAAACAACTTTCTTTTCACCCATTGCTTACTATGATTAAAGACATAGAAAAAAGAAAATAAAATGTTATTATTTTATCATTATACTTAGTGAAAGGTAAGATGTAAAAATAAAATTTTAAAAATGATGGGTAATCTTGTCGATGTACACCTTTGACTCATATTATTTTTATTTTTTAATTTAAAATAATTTATTTTTATTAATAGATATGAAAAATAATATTTTTTTTATTTTTTTCTCTTACTTTTTCTTTTTTACCAAACACATCTGAAATTAATTTTTTTCTATATTTACACATTCCCTATCCATTTTTCTACTTTTTAACCCTACTAAGCTCACACTAAATCTAACTTAGCTGCACCATGGTTATATTTTAATTAAAAAAAACACTAATTTGATAGCAGTAAGAGTAAATCATAAGTGTGATAAAAATCTTGGGTTCTAGTAGTGATGCTTTTTTATTAAAAAAAAAATTTAAAAGCGCAATATGCAT
>JBBYHO010000020.1:15515475-15528146 GCA_038382025.1 Adansonia gregorii
TAATTTTTTAATATTTTTAAATAATTATTCAAGCCGAGCTGAATTAAATTTAAATCTATATTTAAGTTTTAATTTTTTTTAAATTACAATCCGACCCATTAACATATCTAAAAATTAGACTTCATTATATAATTTTTTAATTAGGTGGATAAAAAAATGTGAGTAAAATAATTATGTTCAAAAAAAATTAATTAATGGATAACCTTTTAGATGTAAAAGATATTATCTTCTCCAATTATATATAAAATTTAGGTCAATTCAACAATCTTAATTAGCGACTTTAAATATAGCATAGATGTATAAACAGTTTGGATTAGTTAAAATGTTTTAAGTACAATTTTGTCAAATTAAATTGATTTTTTTAATTTAAAAAAATTAAATAAAAACAAATACAATTATAAATTTATATCTTAGTTTTATTCGTTTTTACAATATTCTTTATAAATGATATTCAATAGATTTAGTTTCGAATCTTAACTTTTGACAATTTATTTTTTTTTCTGGTTGGAACCTCGGTTGTATCAAAATGGACAAATCAATTCGTATTCTTCCATTTATAAATTATCTTCTGTGTAAACATATCCAAGTCTTAGGAACTGGTTGGGCTAGTCTATGTAAATTCAGGTTTCAATCAAGCTTTTTCTAATTCGCATTAGTCCAACTCAACTCGAATTATTATTTATTAATAAATAAATTATTAAAATTTAATTATAAAAATATATAAATATTAATATAAAAATAATTTTTTAATATTATTAAATAATAAAATAAACTTTCTAACATAAATAAAAAATAAAAATTTTTTGAATCATAAGTCGACTAACCACACAGGTGATGTTCATTATTTTCATAGCGTCGCTGTGCCAAAAAATCATCACATTAAAGTTTTCATGCATGAAGCTCAGCCATTATCGCTAAACCCCAAGTTTCTTTGTCTTCAATATCTGACATTAACTAGGATATTGAATTTCCATACAAATAAAACAAATAAATAAATAAAAGGTATGAGATGAGATAGGTGCGAAATTTAGAGATATGCATTATAATTTGGGTTTTTGTTTACTGATTTATCTTTCCAATATTTATCCAAAAAAGGGTGATATGCAGTTACATAAGGAAGAAAACTCTTCTTAAGAGTCGATCATGTTTCCTTTCTCTTTCCTACTTCTCATGCAACTCAAATTCTTTAATTACTTCTAAAACTAAATTTAAAACCCCCTCAAAAAAGTAAAATAGTTATGGTTATTGATCAATCTCAGTTGGAAGTGGTAGCCAAGATGAAAGCACAAATTCATGAAAAAGATGGGGCTTTTGTTCAACCGAACTCACATTTGTCTTATGTTCTCAGCATCACGCTTCCTCAACCAACGATACGAATCAAGATTCCCAGGGTGTTGGTTAAGGTTATCCAAAGAAGAAATCAAACCCGGAGTGAAAATGGCGAAAATGGTGGTGCTGTGGACAACAAGAAATATTTGGATGCATCTAAAAGGAAGAGTTTTAGGAAAAAGGTTGGGTCAATGGTTTCCAATGTGTTTGGTAAGAATAAGAAGTGCAACAATGGAGATGATGAAGATATGAAGAGACTAAAGAAAATGATTGAAAGTATCGACATGGGATCGGAGAAAATAATGACAGGAAAAAGCAGTGAAGAAGAAGAGTATGTCTTGAACGATGGGGTGCTGCAACGAATGGCTGTGGGCGTGGTGGAGGATGAAGATGAAGGCAAAGGTAAAGAGGAACCACCACCGATAGCGACGGAGGAGAGTGGAAATGAGAGAAAGGAGAGGCCAAAATCACGGCGGACATACTCAAAACACTCCAGCAAGATGGAACAGAACAGAGGAAAAACCAACGTTGGCAACAGCAACAACAACACTGACATAACAGTCGTTTGCGTAGGTGAAAAAGGTGGAAATAATAACAGCATTGGAGGAAACGGTGTTGTGACGGTGAAGCAGGGCGGAAACTGCGATGACTTGACGGGCTATGGATCGAAAACAATGAGCAGAAGCAGTGGCAGCAGGCGGAGGAAGGCAAAGATTGGTTTGTCGATGAAGAAGATAAGTGAAATGGTGGGAGGAAAATCAGAGAAACAAGAACTATGCAAGAAGAGGATATTAATGGGAGTAAGATGCAGGCCTTTGAATCATTCTGGGGCAATTCAATATGATGAGAATGGTGTTTTGATACCTGAGATTAACCCTTGAAGAAAGTTGATGATGCATGGTATAATGAATGATGATAGTCTCTGGTCTTTCAATTTTTTTTTTTAATTTTATTTTATTGTGAAATATTAATTTGTTTAGATTTTGGTGTTTACAAATTTCTAGAATGGAAGGAAGGGCAGCAAATTTAATATGGGCTAAGCTAGTTGAAAGCTCTGTAAAAGACCAAAGTTTTCATGAGTATCTCTTCTCTTGTTCTTAAATTAAATGATTATGTTATTATCCCATCCAATGCATCCATCAATTATAGAGATGCTAACGGGAACGCCTCTGTTTTATTTCAAGTCCCGACACCTTAACTATGAAATGAAGTTGATAAAATTTGCCAACATTCTCATTCACTGCTTTCGACGCAACCCTCCATGAAAGCATTTTTCTTACTTTACAAACTGCTAATTTACATTTACAGGGAAAAAATTTCATATATTTGCATATATTCAAGAAGTGAAATCCGAAATCAATTCACTTAATTTATTTTATCATTTTAAAAAAATGACATTCAATAAACCTCAAATCTGAATATCCACAATTAATTCTGCTCATGGATTAATCTCAAAATATTAAAAAACTTGCTTTTATATCAATATTTAATATTTTTATTTTTATAATTAAATTTAAATAAAAATTATTGTTAAATAATAATTCAAACAAAACCAACTCAATTTGCAAATTGCTTGTCCAAAGCCTAACTCATATGGGCCAAACTAGACAAACTGACATTTAGACAAATCTATCTAAAGTCCTTTTCGAGAGAGATGCAGAAGTGATTAAAAATTGATAATTTAATATACCAAAATGCTGCAAGACATGATAAATGTGGCCCATTGATAAGGATTATTAAGAGTGGTTACCTCTTGATTGAAGGATTGTTGTTCATTAAAGACTTTAATACTCAAAACAAAAGAGAGATAACAAATTACAATCAAAGCTACAACTGAGTTTTATTAGGAAATAAATTAATATAAAGTCAATATAGCAACTGTTTCCAAAAAGAAAAACACTCCAAAGGTTAGGTACAAAATAAATGAAACTAGAACAACAACTATCAATCAAATAGGAGGATTATACAAGAATTGGGGCACATTCCTAATCATTTAGGGCTTACCTTTTATGGTAAGGGACGTTTGTGACATGGAAAACTAAAAAGTAAAAAGAACCTAATAATATACATTTGATGATAGAACCTCATAATCTCATCTTTGTAACTGATCAGGTGTGTGATTGCTTGTGGTAGACGGCGACGTCGTCCTACCATTCAGCTGAAACCCGTTATCCGCCGGCGGACTCACTCCCCATTTCCCTTCGGATTCGGAGGGCTCCATTACTTTCACAGATCCATCGCTCAATCCTACTGCAAATTGGTTCGCCTCTATCGGGTTTGCAGCCACAGCAACCGGGTATACAGCTTGGTTTCTGTAAAACAGTATCCTCATTACAAAACCAACCCCAGAAAATTGAATGTTTGATGCAGTTCATGCAATTTGTAATAAGGAATTAACAATTAAAGATGCATGAAACCTACCACCAGGGAATAACAAAATGGTAAAAGAAAACTGAAACAAGACGGATTAAACAGTCTGATTGAGGTAGCTGACAGTCCAGATAACGCTAACATAAACATAAATTTAGAAGGCAACTGCAGGGTTGATGCATTTGCGCAGAATACAACAGATAACTTACCCTTTTAAGATTGTCGGGGACAAGTACACTGATGAAGCAATACGGCATCTAAGTCTGAGGCTATCAGCATCAAACACCCCAACATTACCATCGCAAAAGGTAGCATAAATAGATTGGCTATTACAGGAATATGTTGCACAAGATATGGGGGCATGCAATACATCCTGTGGTATCCACTGCAGCAAATGAATGGCATTGTAAAGTGTTCCCTCCATTAAATGCAAATATTATATCATCAAATTCTATACTAACTTTTTTAACTTCCTTACCTGTCGAATGCGTTCCATCTTGGAAGCATCATATATTGCTAACTGTGTTTCATGAACCACCAGTAGTCGGATTTGATCAGAGTGAAATTGTACTCGTGTGTCACCCGTAGGTGCCATTCCAGCTGGAATTTGGATTGCAACTGATTTCCTTTTCTCCCACGTATCAATGCTCCAGAAGCACAGCTGCAGAGAATAGCAAGATGTTAACGCGTAATAATGTCACGCCTACATAAGGCCTGTCAGTTAGTAATATGCAGTAAGACATTATATTCATCAATAAACTGAACCAGTATACGAAGTCCTTAGCCGGTTTAAGGAAAAGAAAAAAACACTAAATAAAGTAAGCAAACAGTCAAGAGAGATAGAAATGTGTAATATGCATCAGAGATGATGGAACCCACGAAACACCAAGGAAATTAAGTTAAAAAACCAACAAATCGGTTGTTTCTTTTCTATTTTTTATGATTACCTGAAGTTTATCATATATACCCCACAGATAAAGTAAGAATAAAATAAGTAAATATGACAAGCCCACTACTTACATAAGCGTCAGCACCTGATGAAACCAAGATATTGAGGCTGGTTGAAAACGCCAAACCAGTTATTCGCTTTTGGTGACCTTTCAATTTTGATTTCACCTAAAAAAGTTAAAAACAGAAACATTAGAACCACTTAAGAGAGCAGGATCATACAAGGGGAGAGAAGAATAAATAAGCACACGTCAAAAAGAGCTTGGGAAATGTCACCTCATCTACCCTAACATTGTAAATATGAATAGTTGAATCCTCCATTCCAATTGCTATGATATTATTATCTTGAGGATGGAATGCTAAGAAGGTTGAAGCCGGAGGAGGAGACATGAATGTTGTCATTACCTGCAAAACATGTGTTATTATTTTAGCATGCCGAACATAAAGTAGATTCAAAACACAGCATATGAAGGCATACCTTGAAAGTCATCATGTTAAACAAAGAAACTTTTCCACCAGTAGCTGACATTACATATGAATCATTCTTTGAGAGTGCTATGCATGGTACTGCTTCTTCCAGGTTGACACCTGTTATATCATTAGTCATAAGAAGACCACTGTTTGGTTGCCAATGCTGTGGAACAACATTGGCAGTGGCCTTCAAAGTTCAAAGAACTTCAGAGTTCTGCTCGCTGATAAGAAGGAAATTATAGATAAAAATAAATGTGAAAGAAACTATCTTATTTCAGAAAAGTGTTGTACCTTTCCAGATGGATTCTGGTCATTACGGGGCCACTTCCATAGCTTCTGAACACCATTTGACCCAAGTGCCAAAATACCAACAGCAGAATTTGTATACAAGAGCCGAACAACCTTCAAAGAGATGCAACGGGTCAGGAATAAATGGTATCAAGATGAGGTACAAGCCTGATTATTAGAAGGAAATTAACACACCTTGCTGGAGGTATCCATGCTGTCAGGTAAGGTAACTAAACGATACTGACCAGGATCCACGATTTCAGCTAACTGCCAGGGTTTAGTCTTGTCTATTGCATCATCCACAACTCTTGGCTTTTCGACACTTCTACCCAAAGGATCAACTCCATTCTTGACGGAAAAACAACAAAATAAATTGCAAGAACATCATAACCATGAAAAAGACAAAAAGTGAAAAACCTAGGGTCCATTTTATATTATAGACAACCCACTTAGTTCTGTTAAAAGCACAAAAATGTACCTTATTGCATAAAAAGAAATATGAGAGGCAGCACCAATAAGATCAAAAACTGTTGGCCCTAAAATCTAATATCCTAATGTGCTAGTAGCGATGTGAATATTGTTACTAGCACAAGCTCCAACTACCACACAATTTTCAGAAAAAAATTCCAAACATGAGGAAGGAAGATCTGGCTAACATACAAGCATTGGAGAAGGCCTGACAGGAGAGCTCCTTTCCACTTTACAGCTGACAGGACCAACATTTGCAACTGCAGAAGAGGCAGAAGCCTAACCAGCAGAGAAAAAAGTGAAAACCTGCAGGTCTCAAGATATGAATATTCTTAAGTAAACATTAAGCAACCCAAAACGACCATTACCTTAATTGCAGCAGAAACAATTGGAGTTCTCAATGGATCAAAAGATGATGTTTCAACTGCTCTTAAAGATCTCAGACCCACAGCATTTGCAAGTATTTTGAATCCATTGTCTGCTGTCGTCACACAAAGGAGATTTCCTTCCTTATTGAATCTCACACGGGGAAGACTCTGGAACAATTAATATAATTAATTAGACAACAACCAAATAGCATATATGTTTCAAAAGAGCTACAACACCTGAATATTTAACTTACAGGGAGTCCACCCTCAGCATCTGTGAAAGTGAGAAGATTGATATTATCCATGTCCCAAAACTTTATCTGGCCATCTTCTCCTGCAGCCAAAAAGTGATTCTGTGTCGTGTCAAATGACACCACACCTGCTGATTTCTTTCTAAACCCCACGTAAGTCCTCTTTATAGCTCCTTCACTTTCATTCCACTCAACCAAAAAAGATTCTCCATCTTTACTAGTCCCACAAGAGAACAATCTGAAACAAAAGTAGAAACACCAACAGACGTTCAAAACTAGAATTAGATGAATTACATTTAAAATTAGACAACTAAGGTTTAACTAAAGGAGTTTATGGGAAAATTTTTTTTTTGGGGGGGGGGGGGGGAAGGAATACAACTCAAACTTTTAAACAGCTAGTCAATAAAATTCCTAGTCCTAAAATTCATGACCATACCTGCTTCCATCAGCACTGTAAAGCATTGTAGTACACCAGTGACCAGGAGCATCATAGTCAACTCTGGAACCCATATTATCATACAACCAGGCCTTAATTTTCCCATTGACAGCAGTTGAAAATATGAACTGAAATGATGTAGATGATTAGAAAAAGAAAGTATAAATTTCCATTCAAACATCAAAGGTAAAGTAATCATTC
Source organism: Adansonia gregorii (assembly GCA_038382025.1). NCBI lineage: Eukaryota > Viridiplantae > Streptophyta > Magnoliopsida > Malvales > Malvaceae > Adansonia > Adansonia gregorii. The sequence goes on from JBBYHO010000020.1 coordinate 15,522,606, forward strand.
AATTCTCGGCCAAAAATAAAAACTAAACATTCAACAGAACCACAAAACTAGGGACACCACAAAACACTGGCCTAAAATGTTATAAAGTGAATCAAATAAAGTGGAACACTATAGCACCATAGGAATGATCATTCGAGGTAAAGCTATAGCTAGGAGTATGGAAATGGTTTTGGTAAAACAGGCAGGTCTTTGATGGATATTAAACTGGAAAGGAAAACATAAATTACAGGTTGTAAGAGCACATTGCTATGTGAAATTTCATTCATTTAACAAGTTGGTTGTGAAAGCATTTTTAGGCAGCACAGATTAGTTATAGTCGCAGTCAAGACAGTAAGAGAAGCAACTGGTCCAGCAGCTTTACAATTAAGGCTTTGTCAATTATTTCCTTTTCTTAACGCTAAAAAGTATACATAATCAATCAACAACAAATGACATTTTTTTTATTGTACCTGAATATTCTCTTTATGATGTGGGCAGATGGAATAAACTGGTGCATCATGACCTTCAAAATTAAACAGTTTTTTTCCCGTCACTGAATCCCACACCTGTCCACTTCTTTCATTAGGATAACAAGAAATACCCACTTTAATCAAAACTATTTAGTGAAAATTTAATATCTCTCACTTTTATGAGCTTGTCATCTCCACAGGTAACAATGCACAGTTGTTTGTTTGGATGAGCAAAAGCTAAGTCATTTACACCACCAACATGGGCATCAATCTGTTAAAAAAGAAGTCCCAAAAAAAAAAAAAAAAAGAAAATTCAAAATCCATTTATGTATCCTTTAGCTGGAAAGTAAAAAAATATCAACTAACCTCTAAGCGCTGTATCAGATCATTTGATCCAGGATAAGCGTACAAGTGAATTAAGTTTTTGGAAAATGCAACCCCTGCAGCAAGATAGGCAATAAGTACAAATATATGCAAACTAAAATGTTAGTAACCAATAAAAAAGGCACTCACCTAGAAAATTTCCATCGGGACTCCATGTGACACGGCTGACAGATATAGGCGTATCATTGACCATTAAAGCCTGCAAGTAACTCTTCCAACAAAATCAATTGCACTGTTGAAACCCATATAAAATTGCTAAAACAGAGATGAGTCACGTGGGAACACTAGTTTGATAGACATTGAAATTCAAGACAAAAAGTATAACATAGAGAGGAATTTCAGTAAGTTCTGACAACACAAACCTGAATTGGCATTGAACATGACGACATTTCCCATATCTTGAATGGCTTTGAAACCAATCTCTCCCGCATTCCAAGTTCCCAGAGTGTAATTTCACCATTGGCAGAACCAACTGCTCCAATTACATTATGTCATGAAAAGACAGAAGTTTCAAGCTAGTCTTGGTGTGAAGAATAAAATAAACTTTCATACCAAGTAGCAATGTGTGCTGTGAAGGATGAAAATCCATGCTTGTGACCATGGATCCTTGATGCATGCTCAAAGCCACCGACCTTGGTAGGTCATCCAATGACCAAGCTTGCTGCCGTGGTGTAGGATATGTAACCTGAAAGTGGAAAAAGAGAAACATATTAAATTGGTAATGAAACAAAATCACAGGAATCTAGTATTTAGTAAAGTTGCAAAGTGACTGAAAAAGAGATTAGGATCAAAAAATGAATAACTAAGACAAATGTAAAATGAAAAATTACCTCCTCAACTGATGGAGCCGAACGCAATCTTCGCATTAGCTGTTCATGGTCAGGGTTCTGATAATCAACCATGCCAGAAGCTGCTGGAGGTGTTCTTGGACGCTTCAAGACTGAAACTGTTCAAAGGGGAGTGCGTATTAAATGCCATACACCTAATAAGACATATTTACATAATCTGCCAATAGGTACTCAAGGCGATCCTTGAATGGTATTTGAAGACAAGTAAAACAAATAAATAAATGTCTGATAGCATCTCCAGTATCAATAGATTAAGTAAATAAAAATTTCAAGCTAACAGAAAAAATTTTGCTTCCTCTAAAAGTACCACAGCAAGAAATTATATACGATGAGAATGGCATTCTAACATTAGACTGCCAATTGGAACCACACCACAAAATTTCAGAAAAATATTAAATGGATGTATTGAACATCTTGTAACTAATGTCATCTAATGTGCCCTATTAGCACAATTGTCCAAATCATGCCAGTCTTTACAATACTATTTCCTATGAGTCAGAACTGAAGTTCTAACCTTGATTTTGTGGAACAGGAATGGACGATGCAGTGACAACAGCAGCTTGAACAGATGAAGAGGCAGAAGCATTGGCCATCCAGCCTGCTAAAGCAACAGCACCAGCATTAGCTGCTGCTGCTGCTGCAGCTGGTGGGAAGGGCTATACGCCAAAAGTAGGAGAAAGCATGTGTTAGTCAATGATCTAAATATTATCATAGAAGTAGAAACATAAATGCCCATTAAAGGGAATAACAAAGTGCCGTAGATGTTTGGTATCATACACTGTGAGCTCCAAGTGATGTATACGCAGCAGGTTTTGCAACTGCAGCGACTGGAAGATTGACAGGTGTAGGTGCAAGAGGACCGTTTGGAGGCGTACATGTGTGATCTGTGAATAAAGTCTTGATGTCTGGGTTTGGCCGTGGATTCTTGCATAGCTGATGCTGCCAGTTCAAGCTGCATGAACCCATACTTGCAAATCAAAAAAATATATATCTGTGGCACTGGTATAACAAATTATATTTGCTTCCCTAGTTCAATAATAGCAAGTATCATATCAACTTCACCTTTGGTTGATCAAAGTCCTTAGTCTTGAAGACTTCAAAGTAGGGAAAGCAAGCTTATCACGAAAAAGTGGATTTGCTTCTATAAGTTTCTTTAGTTCTACCAACATTATACTGCGAGCAGTTTTTGCATCCCCGTATTTGGACAGCTGCTCATTTTCCCTGCATTCAGACAAGAAGAGTACAAGTATTCAATCAGAACATTTCAAGCAATCATTTGGGTTTGGTTTGCAATGAAATTTTCTCTCAAAATAAGTCAAGATTTTTAGTTACTCAGCTGTACAAAAGTTTCCTTACAATTGAATTGCTAGTTTATTTCAAACTCAACTAATATGTTCCCTTGTTACCCAATTAAATCTCTAGATGGACAAACTGATCAATTAATTGAAACGATTCATCAATGCTATACCTTGACAAATAACAACTCAATATAGTTTATTAGTGCAATGGAATTACCTGAAATTATTGAGGGTCAAAAGTTGAGTGATTTCTTTGTACAATTCCTCATTAAATGTGGAGAAAACCTTCAAATCACCCACCAATATTTCAACAGCCTTTGCCTTGTCTTGCCTGCAATATCAACACAAAAATTTCAAGCTATCTCAGCAGGAATAAATTATAGTTAAATCATTCATTTAATAAAAAAATTAAGGATTTCTATAAATTAAACAACTGAAGAATTAGTAATACCGATCAAGCGCTTCCAGATACTTCTGCTTCCTTATCTCAAAGAATATCTTCATGGAATATCGGTTATCGTCAACTTTTGTAAAACCTGATAAATATCTCTCAACTTCATCCCATTCCCCTGCCTGAACTTTCTCTTCAAAGTACTTCATGTTGAAGAAAAATCCTGATTCTTTCTCAAGCCTATGGAAGACAATATTGTTTCAAACATAAACTCACAACCATATCAATGCTAACGCTAATGCTAATGCAAATCAAATCACTCTACTTATGAAGGGCAATAAGGAACAAAGAAACATTTTGCCCACCCGTAAAATTCTTACCACCTTACTTTTTTTTTCTTCTTCTTTCTACTCATTTTTCCTTTTCTTAATTAAAAGTTCAGCCCTCTCAAAACAAAGAAACAACATTCATTCCATTTAAGTCCACCTGTTCGATTCACAACAAAACATACTTACTAAAGACAGAAAAATCATAATTAAAACTCCATTGCATATTTTCATTAGTTAAGGCGTCAAAAACTTCGTTCCACAACCAAAATCCCCTGATTTTCACAATTTACCACCACTAGATAGTAGATTCAAATACGCTAACTACTTAAATTGTTATAACTAATTTTACCCTAAAAGGAACCGCAAAACTTCAGATTCACAAAATTTTTCTACATTTGCTTCTACTTCTACACACAAAAGCAAATTCGTATACAAAGACAAAGTTACGAATATACAGTGCGTACACGCATAAGGATAAATTAATTAAATAAAAAAATGAAAATGAAAGGCTTTACCTATGAACCGACTCCTTGAATTTCTCTTCCTCCAGAAACTGAAGTATGAGAAACACCAATTCTCTGCTCAACGACGACATTTTTCACCTCTCAAAAACAAAAGAAACTCGATCTCGCAAAAACAGCCGAGTCCAGGAACAGACTCGAGATCGAGTTAACTCAGCTCCGACTTCGAATCTGAATAAATTTTCAGAGATATACAGATTTTCCCTTAAGTTTCCCTCTTTAGTATTTAGGCGAGCTCGACTTTCGAGGATTTCTAGGGTTTTAAAGGCTGCGAAGAAGAAGCGAAGATAAAAAATGAGAGAGAGAGTTGGCCTCGCTATCTTCGGTGCGTTGTACAGGGTCTATATTTTATACTGACCTATCAGTGAAAAGTATGGTACTGATCATGATAAGTACAGGAACTGATCAAAGGATTATCAGCTTATCATTGAGTGAGATGATAGGAAAGCAAAGGGCGGATTCGAAACCATTAATTCAAATCTAGTGAATATTCGGTACACACGTCCAGTCGGTCCCCCATCACCTTCTTCGCTACGCCTTTTCTTTTTCGTACTGTCTCTTTCATTATTGCGCGGGTTTTTCCCATGGGGATCGTTTTATAAGTCGCTAATCTCTCACGATATTTCTCTGTTGACTGGATTTTAGTATTTCTCTTGCGGTATTTGGGATCTCGATGTTATTGCCTCACGCGCATTTGACAAGAGCATGGTTTTTGTTTTTTCTAATTAAAAAATTCAATTACCATTTTACATTTTCTTAGATGAATCAATATTCTAATAATATTAAACATAATATAAATATAATACAAATTAAATATAAATATATTAAAATATATTAAAATTTATATAATATAAATTATTAAATATTAAAATTTATATAAATATAAAATTTTTTTAAATATAAGTTTAATATGATAAAATATAAAAATATAATAAAAATATTCAAATTAGTGGATTTAAAAAATGAAATAAGTAGATAGAGAGCCACAACCTCTAACTCCCAATTTACTTTTTTTTTTTTTTATTACTTACTGTTGTTTGATTATCTTTTAACGTTGGCAAAGGCCGATTTAGAAATTTCTGTTTGTGAGGGCAACATACATATGAAAAGAAAAATACATATTATATCATTATGCTATAAATTTAATAACATAACGTAACGTAAAGTACATTTGTAAATTATATTTATGATCTATATCACTTAATATTTTTAAAAATAGCATATAATTTTTTCATTCTCAATATTATAAAAAATCTCTTTTTACGTGAGTAACCAAGTAACCATTTAATTGGTCATTACTTGTAAGATTGTATAGTTGGTT
>JBBYHO010000020.1:15535644-15560157 GCA_038382025.1 Adansonia gregorii
TTTTATTATATCTAAATAAGTTTTGAACTTTTAATTTGTACCAAATAAATTTTTATTTCAAAATAAAGGTTAGACTTATGTTATAGTCAACACCAACTCCAAATTTTTTTTTTCAAAAAAAAACAGTATTCCATGAAAAATAAAAAAATTGAAATGTCTTTCCATTTTCCTTTATTTAATTAAAAAATAAATCTATATACGCCTTTCGTCACGATGGCTTGGCTTAAAACTAGGACAAAAGATTTTGGGATTCGTAACCCAAGTCACATATTTGAGTTCAAATGTTTTGGGTTTATAGTGTTTTACCAAACGTGATTGGGCCTTATGATGCTTTATCTCATCATTATTTATGTAATTTTAATTTATTAAAATTTAATTTTTTAATTGAGAAATTATCAAGAAATAAAAAAAAATTAAAAAATGGGTTTGTGATAATCTCTTAATATGTTTATGCTTTTAAGTTTATTGAAGCTAAACATTTTTAATATCGATGTATCAAAATTGATTTCAGAGAAAAGCTGTAATATCTTTACGGAGTTAAAAGAAAATGATAGCATTTCTGGTAAATTTTTGGCAGCGGAAAAACGAAAATTTTGTCTCTCATCAACTAAACTTACATGCGTGCATGCAAAATGAGAAAAAAGGACATTTTTATTTTAATCTTTTACTATTACTTTGTAATTTTATCCAAGTTATTTGGCATTAGTCTACATAATCAAAACTCTAATTGAAAGACTTCACATTTCAAGATGAAAGATTAAGCTCTAATGGAAGGAAAGAAAAAAAAAAGTGAAAAAATGAAAAATGTCACAAAATAGAAATATGTGATTTGTTAGGGAACAATTGGTGCTTGGTTTTTCATTCAAGGGAGACAACTGAAACCAAATAATTCAATGACAGTGGCCTGTCATGTGTCATTCAAATATTCCGTATCCTTCGAAATGAGATGATAGTTATAAAAGTGAACAGCGATGAACATGTTTTCTTCACATGGACAAGGATTTTGATCATCAATGGAAGAATGAATGTATAGAAAAAAGGTTGAGCAGATCAGGAATTTGGGCAGATAATTTAGTGCTTCTTTTTGGCTCGTTATTGCAGGGGAAAAATGATAACATTTGACCATATTTGATAATTTATGTCTTAATAATATTTGATGTATTTTATATTAATATTGCGTTAAGTATTTATATTATATAAATTTTAAGAGATATACTAATATTAGGTTTTAATTACTTTTTTACATATTATATTTTGCTAACAGTACTTTGACATTATTATACGTGTGAGTTAACAAGCATGATATAACTATTTATCCATGTCGCCTTGCTAGTTTTGACGCCTAGCTTTGCTTTGGTGTTGGACATTTTTTTTATTGCTCACAGTTGTTTTTTGGGTTTTTTAATCTCTTTTTAAATTTGAACTCAAATTAACAGCCTAAGATTTTATAAATTGTGAACAGAAAAGAAAGAGAAGATTACTTGAGTAGCTTAGCTGCTTTGCTTTGCAATTTAATTGTATCAAATTGGTGCATATACTAAATTATAAAAGAAGGTAGATTTAAACAACTCCATTTTAAGATGAGGATAAAAGATATCTTCACCATCATTAATTTATTACTACCATAAGACAAAAGATAATATATTAATAATTAATTTAATAGTCATTCAAGTAACCGAATCATCCACAGAGTCCCTACACTTCCCCACCACGTGGCCAAGAATTTTCCTTACCACAACCCTCCAAGCATCATACAAACAACTCTGAACTAATGTTCTTCGAACTTTTATTTATTACATAAATATATGATGTTACTTGCAGACAGAAATAACCGAAACTCCCCCATGTTTCAAGCAAAGCACAAGCTGGCAAATGTCTTAACCAGACCTTAAATGACGTGTCCTCGTCGTCGTCAACAATAAGGAGTCTCAGTGAGATATCGGGAAAGACATGGCACATCTCGGTGTCGATCTCGTGTCGACGGCGGGATGAATTGTTGGGTTCTTGAGAAGTGTTGATGAGTGCCAGTGGCTTCATCAAAGAGCAGCAATTATTGAACCAATAAGGAGGTCAGTTTTTAAGAGAAGTAATCTGATTAGACGTTGGAGGTTGAATGTGATGGCGAGAGTTTTTTCCCCTTGTTTGCAGGTATGATGAGGTTTGGATGCCATTGATTTCTGATCGGACGGTGTAGGGGTCAACGTCCCCTATGGTTTTGCCACCTTTTGATGCTGAGTGGGTTTGGTTTTGTCACACCTTCAATCCATTAAGTGTAAACTATGCAATGCTTTTGAGTGTTAATTCTGTTTGGTTGATAGGAAAGTGTTGCGCAAAAAAAAAAAAAAAAAAAAAAAAAAAAAGCTTTCGGAGTTTTTTCAATGATTTACTTGAAAGATTGAAAAGGCTAATCTTTCTTTTGGGTTCTTTTCTATATTTTTTTTCTTGGCAAACGAATAGAATGTTGATGTTTCTTTGACTCTTTTGTGGTTAGTAAAGCATAGATTTTATTAGAATTCTGTTTGGTTTATAGGAAAGCACTGAAATAACAAAGAAACGAAAAGGCAGTTATTATCTTTTTTATTATTTTGACTTGAAAGATCTTAAAAAGTTAATCTTTTTTGGGTCTTTTTATTTTTACCCAAATGCAAGAAATAGTGTTAGTCAAGTTTCTCAAAACTAATAGGAAAACCATCAATTTTCAACGAAGAAAGTGAAGAGTATGCATTGATGAGATGCAAAGAAATTTGGGTTCAAAGATATCCATCTGGGCCTTTTTAAAATGAAGTGGAATCAGATTCTCAAGAACCATCATTGCTAAAAGAAGATCTTTTCAATGAAGTTCCAAAGCAGAAATTTTTGTCCTAAAAAATTTTCAGACGGATGTTTGTGTGAGTTAGTGTATTTGATAGCAGCTAGAAAAGAGACAGGGGATTTCCTTATATGTTGCGACAAGGATTTGGAGATGGGTGCTTTAGATTTTGTGCCTGCTTTGGATATTCTACTGATGCTGCTGACTCATTTAAGTAGATTTGTTTTAGGTTCTTTTTATTAGTTCTTTTATGATGATTAAGGATCAAGGATTTTGTCATTCTTTCATGTTTCACAATTGTAATTGCTGTCATGTTGTCTATTAATTAGTTTAATACTTGTTGCTATGTTACTCCGACTTACAGTGAGTGTTGAATATGAATATATATCTCACGAAAAATCATAGTTATATCCATATCCAAATATGCGTAGACAAATTTACTTTACAAGGAAAACAAAAAGTTCTGGTAACATAACTTTTTTATAAATAGTGGTTGATAAAGACAATCACACAATTCCTTTTATTTTTGTTACGTATAGTGCTTTAATAAAAACTCTCTTTTTCCTTAATTTGATGAAAAGTATTTTCCTAGCTCAATGACAAAGAAAATGTAAGAGGTTTTGGAATTAGGTAAAGTGTGAGATTACTTCTTCCAATTAGCCATTAAGCTCATTTTTTATGGTTTACACGGAAGCACAGCTACCCAGCAGTATATGCAGAGAATTTGAAGGACATGTGGGATTATATGGGCAAGGTAGTGGGGTTGTGGAAGAGTGTGCAAGAAAAAGAAATGGAAGAAACAAAAGAAGCTATAGGAGAGTACGTCTGATCAACCATATGAGAAAGCTGGATGTGGGATAGCAGTGGAATTGGATAAAGTTATCTTGGCCAAGCCACCACTCTAATGGGAGGTTTCAGATGTAGATGTCTACATTAAATACAAGTCTATGATCCCAAGGCTCCTACGTGAGGAAATTTTAACATCCTTTTTTATCTATGTTGTTTGGATTTAAGTGTGAGTATCGAATATGGACATGTGTTTGTTGAGAGAAAGTGAAAGGACAAAGCTCAAGAAAGAAAATAATAAACACAGAAACAAAGACAAAAAGAATTTAGAATGCAAAAAGTGTCTTCTATTGAACAAATCAAGCCTTTATATACATATAGAAGTCATTGAAAATAAAGATCATGGTACACTAACTTACCCACGATCAAGTGCATGAAAACATGATTAAATCCATTACTAACCACTAATTAATCAACTTCCTAAAAATCAGCCATTACTTCAACTGGGTACTACTTCAACTAACCACTAACACATGTTTAACAATGTGATTATAAAAAATAGGCCACATGTAGTCCTAAGGCATATTAACGACATTTCTGCTTGCATTAGGAGCTACAAATTCTGAGTTTCTTTCTTAAAAACTCAAACATGCTAATAGGAAGTGGCTTGGTGAAAACATCAACCATCTAGTCTTCGGTGTTGCAGTACAATGGAATAATATCAACATTTTTTTGCACCAATTTTTAGAAAAACAACTTGATCTTAAAATGTTTTGTCTGTCCATGGAAGATTGAGTTACGTGAGATAGAAATTGCAACCTAATTGTCCACCTATAATTCAATGCCTCATTTTTGCTGCATATGTAGATCACACATGATCTTCCTTAACCATAACGCTTGATTGACAGTTGCTGTTAGAACTATGAATTCAGCTTCCACAGTTACTATGCAATAATCTCTTCTTTCTTGGAGCACCAAGGGAACACATTTGAGCAAAAACTGAAATGCTGCCATGAGGTACTTTTCATGCCATCTATGGAACCTGCATATTCACTATAAAAAAAATACAAGTAGTTTAAAATTTTGATATTTGTTCGACTTGATACCATTGACATATCTAACCAGCTTTTTAGCAACTTTTAAATGCAACTCATTTGCATAATGCATAAAACGGGACAAAACATTTACAACGTACAAGATGTTAGGCTTTATTGCTATAAAGCACACCAAGCAACCAATTAGACTTTTAAAGAATGCCTTATCCACTTTCTTTACTTTGTCATATTTGCAGAGCTTTTCCTTTTGATTCATAAGAGTACTCATGACCTTACAATCTTCCATGTGGAACTTCTTAAGGATTTCCTTGGCATATTTTCTCTGATAGATGAAAACTTCATTCTGATTTTACCCGATCTCCATTCCAAGGAAATAGACATCGATCTGAGATCAATTATCTCAAAAACTTTCATCATTTCCTGCTTAAATTCATTAATGAGGAATACATTACTTTAACCAAGAGGTCATTGACTCAGAGAAATATGACGAGAATGTTAGCACTATAATGCTTAACATAAAGTAATTCAAAAAGGCTTTTCTCAAAACCTAAACTTAGCAAATGTTCATCAATTCTGCTATACCAAGCCCTCGGTGCTTGCTTCAAACCATAAAGGGCCCTTTTTAATCGATAAACCTTGTTTTCATGCCTTTTTACCACTAAACCTTTTGTTACTTGATATAAATTTCTTCTTGTAGAAATCTATTGCAAAAAGTTGACTTCACATCCATTTGGTATCGCTTTTAGCTCTTTTGTGCTGTAATAATAAGTAACAACCTTATTGTACTAAATCTAACAACTGACACAAATGTGTCCGAGTAGTCCACACTAAAAATTTGAGCATAGCCTTTGACGACAAGCATTGCCTTATGTTTGTTGTTGGAGCCATCTGCCGCAACGTGGCCTAGATATGAATCTTGGCCAGCCCAAATTAAAAGGCAGGTACACTCCTAATTCCTATATATCTTTTTATGTCATTATATTTTTCTAGGGACTATATCATTATTATTTTTTTGTTATTTTTTGGGACCAAGTCATCGAGATGAATCACTCAATCTACTTAACCCTAAATAGTCTTTACGAAATGACCATTTATCTTAGAGAGTTGCCACTAATTAATTTTGGTTATTGAGATTAGTCACTTATCGGAGTTCATATTTTAAGGGTTACAAAACCCTTAAAAACAAACTCTGAGATCTGCGAAAATACAAGAAATCACATGAAAAGGTTCGAGAGTCAGTGACAATCACGATTAAGGATCAATCCCTCTCATGGCACTTGGCAATTGTTACCTTATTAATTGTATATTTACTTAAAATTTGATTTTTATTTGGTTTCAATAGCTAGTATTTAATTATAGTTCCCATATATCAAAATAAAATTTTATAAAACAAATTTATTATTCTAAATTAGAAATCATGTTTTCAATATCATTGAAAATCAAAATATCTTTCACACCTTATCCGAGGACCAAAGAAACATGAAAGTTTTATCCTTACCTTTTTTGTACCCCGCCGGAGAGTCGGAGGAATACAAAAGGTTTTAAAAATTCAAAATATGTTTCGCATCCCACCAGAGGGCCAAAAGAATATGAAAGGTTTTATTTTTACAAAATTTAAAAAATCTTGATTTTTATTTTGAAAAGGATATCTCCTTATTAAAATAATCCATAGAACACCTTTCACATACTAAGAGACATTCCACTATTACTTTGACTCAGAGATATTACCTTAAGTTTCAAAAATTTCAGTTATATTAAAACAATAAAAACTACCCTAAGACTCGATTTAGATGAAAAGTACTAAACTCGACTCTAAGGCTCCAAATTTGGTTGTAGTGACCAACATGTCTTTTGAAGTGCACTTTCATAATGAGAGCATCCTATTGACTCTAAAGGATTCAGTTTCATGGTAAATTATTAAAACACCTCAAAGGTATCCTTTAATGTGAAAGTATCTAGTAACCCTAAAGGACTCAATAACTTCCTAATGAATAAACCTATTTTTACTATACACTTTCGACATATAAGTATCTTAGTGATCACAACAGACTTGGTTCTAATAGAAATTACCAACCCCTAAGGTGCACCTTTGATATATAAGTATTCAAGTACCCTAAAAGACTCGATAACTTCCTAACAAATGAACCTATTATTACTATGCACCTTTAATAAATAAGTATCCCGATAATCACATAGGGCTTGGTTCTAATATAAGTTACCAAAATGCCCCCAAAGTGTAGCTTTGATGTTTAAGTATCTCGATACCACAAAGAACTCAAAAACTTCATAAAAGGATGATCTTATCCCTTCTATGCACCTTCTACAAAGAAGTATACCAATGATCATAAAAGACTTTATTCTAAGAAAAATTACTAAAATGCTCTTAAAGTATACCTTTGACTTAAAAATATCTTGATATCCCTAAGGGACTAGATAACATTATAGAAAGTCGAACCTATCCTACTCTGTACCTTCAACATGAGTATTATGGTAATCACATAGGACTTGATTCTAAGGTAAGATTACTAAAACATCTCTAAAGTCTACCTTCGATGTGAAAGTATCCCAGTAACGTAGAAGACTTGAATACATCAGAACATGATAATTATATCCTAAATAAGTAACTTTTGACACCAAATTTGACCTAAAATAGCTTAAAAAATCAAGAAAACATCACAAACAAGCCCATGTGGTTTCACCAACATGGAAAATACCTTTCCAATGCCTTGAAATTTTTGGTAAAACTATCTTATGGTATCTACAAGTTTGAAACAAATAATAAAATAATCTAAAATAACATTGATTAAGCATAAAAAAAAATCTATTTTAAGCATACTAACGAATTCAACCAACACCTCACAAACAATTTTTTTCACACATTATTTCATAAATATAAACACATGTTATAAATGTTTCCAGGCTTAAACATGCATAAAATCATGATAAATAATGAACATATCAACACAAATCAACATGAAAATATGATGAAAATAACATCATTTCTATCAACAATGAAAATAATCATGATGAAAATCAAGATATTACCAATAAAAATCAAATAAAACAACAAAATCAAGAAACTTTGATCATAGCCATTATACTTGGCCTTTCAATATGAAAGAAAATCTATGAGCACAAGCATGATTTTGGCTCACTAGAAGAAAGAAAAATGAATGAAAGTAACAAAAGCTAAAATTTTTCTAAGTATTTTTACCTTGAAAGTATTGAAAATATGTAAAAAAAAAAAAAAACTTGATTTTCTTAAGTATTTTTGGTTTTTTTTTTGGGTTAGAAAACCATTAGCCTTCTTTTGAACTATCTTCCCCCATTTAAAGGGGGAGGATTAGGCCAAGGTGGTGAGAAACTCATTGTGGCCGAATGACCTCTAGAAATTTCTAATAATTTTTATTTTCTTGCTTTTTATTAATTAATTTTTACCTTTTCTAGATTTTTTTTTCTTTTTTTGATAAGATTGAATTAATAAAATTTGTCTTTTTGCATATGATGTCATATATGACATCATCATCTAGAACATGGCTTTCATGATGGTTAAGATAATATTAATCTTAATAATGAAATTTAATACCGATTAAATTAATTCTTAAATAATTGAATTATCAAAATTTGAAATTAATTTATATTCATGGATTCTAAAAAATGTATGAATAAATAAGATCATAATTCAAATTTTATGAAAAAAATAAAAAATTTGAAATGGAAAGACTAAACTATAAGAAATTAAAAGTTAACAATTGACAAATTTAATTACAGATTTAATCATGTAAAAGGCCAAATTAAATATCCATATAAAAATTTTAGATCCAAAAGAATTAATAAAAATTTTGGAGAAAGAACAAGTTATTGGGCTTTCTTGTAAAACCAAAATGGGCCTAATTAGGCCTCTATGGAAGGTTAATGGGCTTTTTGGAATAAACCGAATTGGGCTTGTTGGGCTTGTTGGAATTCCCTAATGGGCTTTGACAAAATTGTTAGGCTTGTTGGAATGGGCTGAAAAGCTTATTGGGCTTGTAGAAAATAAAATAGGTTTTGGGCCAATTAAGAGAATTAATGGATTTTAAAGCCTAAGAAATGAAAAAAAATATATTTTGGCTCACTAAAAAAATAAAATTCATAAAATTTTCACATAAAAATTTCAAAAGGAATTTTTTAAAAAATTTATGTGCAAGAAAAAGGTAATTTACAGTCTTAGACGCATAAAATTTTATGAGAAAAATCTCTATGAATGAAAATTGTATTAAAAAAAATAGAAAACTCATAACTAAATTAGAGTTTCAAAAACTAAATTAATATGAATTCAATAAAGGTATTTAAAGAATTTTAAAAATTCTAAACTCAAAAATATTTTACTGAAAAAATTTATAGAATAGAAAACTTTATACTTTGGAATCGTGAACATTTTGAAAATAAATCCAAATTTAGAAAAATGTGCTAAATTCAATACCTTGCTTAAAATATTAATTTGTAGAAATAGCAAAGATGGAAACTAAAAATTTGGAACAAATTTTATCAAGAAAAATATTACGAGCATAATACTTACACTACTATGAAAAATTTAAATTAAATGAATAAATTTCACAATTTGGCACCTCATAGTATAAAATGCTAATACAAATTTTTTTTGAAAATTTTAATTTTTTTAAGTGCATATCGGCATAAATGTTACATAGGTGTCGATAAAAATATATGATGGTTGACTCCCCAGATTTCATAAAAATCTTGAAAATTTTATAAAAATGAAAAATTTGACCTTGATATTATCTAGAAAAATGATTTTTAAAATTTGACAAGAAAATATTTAAAAACAAATTTTTCTCTTGAATATTCATCCTTTTTATCCAAGATTTATTCTATACGACCTTTGAAAAGGCACTTTTTCTGTCACATGCATATGTGACCATTTAGATATGACTGAAAAGGTCTTGAAAATGCCCAGCCTGCCTAAAGGAGGTCGACTTCTACTAGGGTAGTTGCTAGGTTCTCAATCTTAGATATTTAGGACTATTAGAAAAAAAGGTCTAGACAAAATTAAGTGTCCATAGTTGCCTCTCTTTGGCCGTTGCTTAGAATTAGGATTAGGGCAAAGGCTAAATAAACACGATTTTGTCTAGGCTACAAAGTCTTTGAAAAACCAAGGGCAAAACCTAGGTTAGGATAATGACTAGGGCAAAACCTAAGTCCAAAAGGTTGACTGAGATGAAACCATGACAGTCAACAGGATAACTAGAGTGAAACCTACATTGAAAAGGATTGACCAGGACAAAACCATATGAGTCGACATGGGGTAACTAGGGCGAAACCTAACTCAAAAAGAGTTGATCAGGAGGAAACCACACGAGTAAACTTGATATGACTAGGATAAAACCTAAGTAGAAAAGGGTTGACCAAAAGAAAACTATGCAAGTTAACTTGGTGTGACCAAGGCTAAACCTAGGATGAAAAAGTTTAATCGAGAAAAAACTATACGAGTCAACTTGGGGTCACTAGGGTAATACATAAGTCAAAAAAGGTTGACCAGGACAAAAATAATATGGTCAACTTAAGGTGACTAGGGCGAACCCTAAGTCAAAAAGAGTTGATCAGGACAAAAGCATACAAGTTGACTTGGGTGACTAGAGTAGAACCTGGGTCGAAATGAGTTGATTGGATAAAACCATATGAGTCAATGTAGGGTGACTGTTGCAACATGGCCCGGATATGAATCTTGACCATCCTAACTTAAAAGGCAAGTGTATCCTTCGTTCATACATATATCTGTATATTATATTTATATATATTTTTAAGGGCGATATTATTATTTATTATTTTTATTATTTAGTCATCACAATCTATTTTGGCCAATTAAGATTGGTCACCTATGGAGTTTATATTTCTAAGATTACCATAAAAACAAACTTAGAGATTCACAAAATACCTGAGAATGATACAATCACACGTAAAGATCAATCCCTCTCATGATGCCTGAAAATCGATATCTTATTAATTACAAGGTAACACAAATTTAGATTTTTTATTGGTTTTCATATTTGATATTTAATTATGATTCCCATTTATCAAATTTTCAATATTCCCAAATTTATTATTTAGTAAGAGAAAATTAGGTTTTTAATATTTTAAGAAATCAAAATATCTTTTTCACCATTCCCGAGAACTAGAAGAACACGAAAGACTATGATTCTCTGTCATACCCCATTAGAGAGCTGAAGGAATACAAAAGGTTTTAAAAATCAAAATATCTTTTGTACCCCAATGGAAAGCCGGAGGAATACAAAAGGTTTCATTTTATGAAAATGAAAAAATCTCTATTATCTTTTTGAAAAAGATATCCTACGTTATTAAAATAATTCATAGAACCCCTCTCATATTCAGGTAGAAATTCCATGTATTATTTTAACTTGGAGACATTGTCTGAAATTTTATAAATTCTTGATTTTATTAAAATTATTAATATTTGTCCTAAGACTTAGTTTTGAGTATACATAAAAAACTAGACTCACAGGACTCAAAAATGGGCAAAAGACCATTTCGTCCTTTACCATACTTTTAACATGAAAGTATCCTAGAAACTCTAAGGACTTGGTTTTAATACAAATTTACTAAAATGCCCTTTGGTATACCTTTGATGTGAAAGTATCCCGGTACCTTTAAAAGACTAAAAATTGATCATAAAAGATGAACCTAACCATAATGCATAGCTTTGTCATGAAGGAATCCCGATGATTATATAGAATTCGATTTTAAGAAAAAATACTAGAATACCGCTGAGGCTACCTTCATCTTGAAAGCATCTTGGTAACTTTAAAGGACCTAGAAATGATAAAACAAGACAATTTTACCCTAATTGGGTAATTAGAATATTTAAGGTGACCTAAAATACAAAAATTACAATTAAACCCTTAAACTTTTAAAAAATTATATTTTAATTGAAAAATACCAACAAATGTTGGAAATGATTGTAAATGGTCAAAATAACCTAAATGGATAAATGGATATAAGGAAAGACCATTTTAACCCTAAAATGTAATGTTTTCCTAAATGGTCCCTAAATTTTGAAAATTACATTTTGTGCCTCATTGAAGCGCTGGAGGAATATGAAAGGTTTATTACAATCTACACCGCATCGGAGAACCAAAAGAATGATAAAAACACTTAAAACTGATCAAAATATTCTAAATAGGAAATTTGATATGTAAAATAATTATTGTGACCCTAAAATGCTAGGGTTTGCCTAAGGACTAAATTTTTTTCTATTTTTCAATTTGGTCCTTTCATGAAATAAAATCATAAATAGACATCAAACACATCATGGATATCATACCAAATGTCATAAGAATTCAGCCAAACACCTAAGGCTTTGCAACAATTTTTTTCATTTTAGTAAAATAAACCTTAAACTTTTCAAAATTACAAAATGATCCTAAAAGTCTAAAAAATGTAACTTAACAAGATAAAAATGCATAAAACACATCTCTAGTTGTACATAAAGGTTTTGATCGAGTGTGAAGGGCCTAAAAATTAGTTTTTTCATTTTTACAATTTAGTCCTTATATTTTTAATTACTGCCATATGCCCGTTTTTAAAACTTCAGATGATTCGAAGGGCATAGCAAGCTCAATTTAAAAACAAATGATGGTTGGTCATGGTCAAACCTTTGAGTTATCCCTTGCTCAGGATTTGGATTAGGGGTAATAATTTAAAAGGCAAAGAGACAATCGGCTGAGTCACTTATCCAACTAGCATCAGATAGCCAGCACGAGATGGCCATAAACTTGGAGTCGTCACCGATCATTTCTAGCTAGGCAGCATCGGATGCCTACTGAAAATCATTTTCTAAGTTACGAAACTCGAAACATTTATTCTAAGGTCTACAAAGTCCAGAGATTCATTGGTTAGGTTTGGGAGTTGGTTACAAGCAGGGAAGGATTTACATCTTCACCCAGATTGGTACCTACTAATATTATTTCACTTTGGTCTTAGTTAAATCAATTTCATTTATCCTTTATTTAGATATAATTTCTTTTAATGCATGATGTTTTGTAAAATGGATTCATTTTTTCTGTTTTTTTAGAAAAAACTTAGCTCATCTATGTGCCTCGAAGATGTGACAAACATAGGGAGTTTTTATGAACATAAAGTCTAGATTGAATTTTGAAAATTTTGATATTCCACATTAGGTATTGGAGAGATACCAACACGAAACATTGGCTTGTAAATTTTATTGGAAAAAATGAATTTTAAATATGGATGCACAATAATTACTACAAAAGGAAATGAATTAGTAAGGCAAAAAAAAACTATAATCATATCATAACAAGCAATCACAAATAAAAGAATGTAAAAATGAAGGGCAATCGAAATGTATCTTATAATTGCTTTTGATTATTGAAGAATAATCAAGTTGATAATTTTAGAAACCGGCCTAGATTTGATGGTAATTTAATGAACAAAGACTATTTTTATCAAAGCTGTCTAATGCGAAAGAGAAAAAATTACAGGTGTTTTCAAGGTAAAGCAGGGTTGGAGTATCCTTTCGGAGAGGTGGGGTTAGAGTATCCCTAAAGATAGAGTTAAGAAAATATTTATTAATAAAGAAAAAATTGTATCTTTTTTTTTAAAAAAGGGTTGTAGTATCTCTTCGAAGTAGTGGGGTTAGAGTTTCCCTAAAAATAGGAAAACATTTAGGAACAAGGATAAAATTTGAATTTTTAATTAAAAACAGGGCCGAAGTATCCCCTTTGAGTAATAGAGTTAGAGTATCTCCATTAGTGAAAATTTTAGTATGAAATCCTATTTTTGTATTTTAATCTTGATCTGAGTAAAAAAAGGCAAATATCATGGGGAACCAACTGGACGTATTTTAAGACATTTGAATGTTCGATAAAAGGAGATTCAAAAACTAAGATAAAAATACGAGACAACATCGTGTCACCTCCGTTCTTGAATTTATTTCATGCTCTTTTGAAGGCTTTAGGTAGTGAATAAGGTCTTGTTAGAGGCATAACTCGATAAGGTTTAATGTAAAAATATTCCAAAAATTCTAGATGGTCACTTTCTAAGCAGAATTAATTTTTGAAGTTAAGTCTATATTAACACCAACAGCAGTTGCAGGGGAAAAGACATACCAAACTTTGAAAAATCATTTCAGGCTCATCCAAGATTGTTAACTTATGAACAACACCTTTTCGAAAAGGTAATTTCATAAACTTTCATGAAAATACTTAAAAAGTTCATCAAGATCATTTAATAGGCCAGAATGGTGCAAACAGAATGGTACACATTGGTTCTAAAGGTTTCAGC
Source organism: Adansonia gregorii (assembly GCA_038382025.1). Lineage (NCBI taxonomy): Eukaryota > Viridiplantae > Streptophyta > Magnoliopsida > Malvales > Malvaceae > Adansonia > Adansonia gregorii. The sequence continues at coordinate 15,549,610 of JBBYHO010000020.1, forward strand.
CAACAAGGCTAAAAAAAACATAATTCCCTCATCTGGGAGGACTCGAGGGCAAATGAGACACTGTTAAAAAGGTACTTCAATGTCCTTTAAGGGAAAAATATTAGAAAAATCAAAAGAAATATTTTGTCGTTCAAAAATGATTTTCCAAATTTGGATTGAGTACTATAAGAGAAAAAACAGAGGGATTATTTGATGTTTTGATTTTTTTCAAAGATAGACTTGGGTCTAGGATGTTTTAACATCCATGATAAAAAGCAACATGGGCTTTACAAGTTCATTCCATAATTTGGGAGTAGTTTAGGATAAAGGAACAACCTGTTAACCATGTTACTAAAAAAAAACATGAGACTAAAGATCAAGGTTTAATAGTAAAAAGATTTAAAAAAATGAACTTATCTCATGGTGAATCTAAAGCTGAACTATTAATTTACCCCCAAGATTGGGAAACCAATTTGTTAAAAGCATTAAGTCCATGCTACTCTTATCTACTGAAGGTAGCATGAGTCTAACTTAGGGATGTTTCTAAAAATCAAGTTTGAAGAAACAAGTAAGCATTTTGATAGAGATATCATGAACAAAATTTAGCACATACCAAGATAAACATAGGTTAAACATGTAAACATATATTTTGACATGAAAATGAGTGACATAAATGTAGAAAGATGACTAATAAGGTGCATGGAGATGATATGAACATGTTGGAAGAAAGGAATGGATGCTGGAGTTATCATGATAGCATTTTTATTTCATGAAACTCTTTAAAACACAAGAAATTTTTTAAACATACCTAAGACATGTGAAGGTGACAATTTAAATATGAAATGGATATATGAATATGGAAGGAACATGGCAAAAAATGCATGAACAAAGGCTGTGTAATGATGAAAATGAAGTATGGTGAGTTTATATATCCTATAACATCAAGGTGTCAAGAGGGTCATCAAAATCCCAAGACTACCATAACCAAGGTAAAAATGATGCATGAGAGCATTAGGAGGGTCATGGTAGCATGAAGGGCTCACTAAAATGAAATGGATGATAAAAATAGAAAATGTATTGAACAAGGTAAAAATATACCATTAAAATCTTAAACCTTCCTCTTTTTTTAAAAATAGTGATTTTAAGTTTAGTTTCTTCCCTCTTTTTGCTATTATTTAGCAAAAACAGGGAGAAAGGAAGAAACTTTTAGTAATATGGTTGATGGTGGTGTGTTTTAAGGTTGAAAGTATGTGAAACGTTAAGTTTTTGAAGGTGTTCTAATAGTGGTTTTAAGGAGCTACAGGAATAGAGATTGGTAGAAGGTAAAAGGTAATGGAATAGTATTTTTGGTGAGTTTTTGAAGCTGGAATTGCTGGAGGATTTGTAGGGATGGATAATGAGTTTTTGAGATTACTAGATAGCTTTTTTTTATAGCTAAGATTTTTTTTAGATAACTGGGGGAGTCCTCTATTCAATGCTCATCCACTGCTTTTAGAAGATAATGCAAGGGCATTTTTTATTTTTCTTTTCTGCACCAAGGGATATCTCTAGCTGATATGCTCAGCTGACTCTCTTCTTATTGGTTCTGCCATGCTGAGTAAGGAGGTAGAAAGGCTGTGATAGCCTGTAACTGGAAATATGCTTGCCATACCCTCTTACACCTATATATCTTATGAAAATAACCTTTGCCATTGGTCGTTTAGGCTCTAAAAATTTGTTTGAATTTGATATTGAGCTCATAGTTAAGGTTTGCAATGATTTATGGTATTTCATTGGTGTAAAAAATGTTTAAATCAGGTTTTCAAAGGTTGAAAAGTGGCTTAAACTGGGCAAAAATGCCTTCGATACAAAACATGTTGTATCGATCCACAAGGTACTTTTTACCCATGAATATCGATACAATAAGCTGTGTGTCGATACTAAGAGCAAAACAAATATTTCCAGTCTTAAAACTTAGAGGCCTGTATTAATACTCCATGGATTTGCATCGATACTCATGCTTGTGTATCAATACATTTTGCCAAAAATCACAACTTTATTTACTGCCAAGGTTTGTATCTTTTCCAATATGCTAGGTATTGATACCAAATCTTAGGTATCGATACCAAACCTTCTTGGATCGATACTATATATGAAAATTGAAGTTTTTGGCAATGTAAAGCCTTGTATCAATACTTATACACCAATATAACCTGCATGTACCTGTGGCTTCCTGATTTTCCTTAACTTGGTCATAAATAATGGGAAGTTGATTTGTGTACTCATTTGAATGACTCTGGTGACACCATGAAAAGTGGCCTTTGATACCTCCTTTTTATATTTTGCTTTAATATGGCCTATAAGCAATTCAAACTTTCCTAAAAAAATTTTTTCGCTTGGCACCATGTCACCTAATAATGTCTGGCGACATGGCACCTGGCAGTTGTCTCCTAATTTTTATTTTAATTTTCTAATTTCTTTCACCTAAGTCCTAAGATGCTAGAAACTGGCTTGAACAAAATAAGATGTCTACACTAATAAGTAGAAAATAACTCCAAAATCATAAAAAATTCACCAAGCCACACTTGTATTCATATGAAAAAGCTTGGAACTACCTATCTAAAGCTTTAAAAAATTTTAGAAAATTATTTTTTAGCCTTTAAAGCTTTCAAATATCACAAAATAACATAAATCATCATAAAAATAACAAATTAAATTAAATTAAGGCAACCACAAATTTTGACCAACTCCAAAAATATATACATCAAAATTTTCCAACACAATGTCATGAATATCAACGTAAAAAGCATCACCAAGTTTAGATACAAAAATAAAATCATAAACAACAAACTTATAAACATTTTAAATAACATAGTAACATAAAAAAGCGAAGAAAATAGTGTCAACAAGAACATATATATGATAAAATCAACATTACATTAACAACAACATATTTCGTAAAGAAAATTAAGCTATTATTAAAAAAAATTAAATATGACAACTAAATCAAAGAAACTCATAGCCATCATGCTTGCCTTTGAACATGGATCAAAATCCATGAGCATAATTATGATTTGGCTTACAAAAAGAAAGAAAAATAAATGAAATGAACAAAAAGTAAAAGTTTTCTAGGTGTATATACATTAAAAAGCTTAAAACTTGAAAATTTTTGGTATTTTCTTAATGTTTTTTTTTAGAAGCATAAGGCCTTAAAATAAACAAACCTTTCCCTATTTATAAAGAATGGATTTGGACAATGGGATGGAAAAAAATCTTTGGCCGAAAGCCTTCTAGCATTTTCCATTTACTTTATTTATTATATTTTTGTTAATTTTGTTACATAATATTTAATTAATGCATAATAAATGTTTTTGTCACTTTATATTAATGGAAAAATGTTAGTCAACAACCTAAAGGGTAAGTCATCTGGGATAAGCTTAGGCTCCATGATAATTTTGATGATATTAACTTTTTTAGATAATTCAATCCTAATTAAAATAATTTTCTTATAGTTAAATTGTAAAATTGTAAAATTATATATAATTATTCATAAATTTTTAAAAATGTGAGAAACATAAAGTTTTAATTGTCAGTTTTACAAAAAAAAAAAAACAAAAAATGATGTGAAAAGACTAAATTGTAAGAAACTTAAAGTTATAAATTCAAAAAAAAAAAATTGGAATTCCATATGATAAATTCAATTACAAATTTAATCATGTGGGAGGCCTAATTCAACTTTCATATGAACATTTTTTGCCCAAAAGAATTAAAATATTTTTTGTAGAGAAAAAAATTAATTAAAAATTTTAAAGTTGTAAAAATGACGAGCATAAACCCATTCGGATGAAGATTATGCTTAATAACAATAAACAAAATTTAAAACTCTATATCCAATTTTTTTGAAATATTTGAAAATTTGTAAAACTTTAAATTCTATGAAACTTTAAAAAAAAAATTTAAATAAAAATATTTGTATTTTAAAAATGAAAAAAAATCCTAAAAATATGTTTAAATATTTTAAAAAATGATTTGAATTCAACCTATTATTCAAAATTTTAATGTACATTAATTTATGAAATAATAAAGATGAAAATTAAAAATCCAAAATAAATTTTACTAGAAAAATTTTACGAGCAATACTGGCAGTTCTGTGAAAAAATCAAATTTAAATGCTAAAATTAACAATTTGATACCTTGTGGTACAAAATGCCAATATATATTTTTATTGAATATTTTTAGATTTTTTAGAATAAGTATCGACACAAATACTACATTGGTATCGGGAAAAATACATGATAGTCTACTTGTCAATTTTTAAGAAAAAATCTCAAAAAATCCATAAAAATGGAAAATTTAACTATGATGTCATTTGCAAACATAAATGTAAAAATTTAACAATAGAATATTTAAAAGCTAATAATTTTGAATATTTATCATTGTATCTAAGATTTGTTTTCTATAACCCTTGAAATTGCATATTTTTCATCTTATGCATATGCGGTCAATTAAGCATAAAAAAAAGTCTTGAAAACGCCTAATCTACCTAGAAGAGGTCAATCTCTACCAGGGGGCCATTAGGTTCTTAATCTTAGATATTTAAGACTGTTACAAAAAAGAGGTTTAGATGAAATTAGGTGCCTGTAGTTGCCTTTCTTTGGCTATTGTTGAGAATCAGGAACAGGACAAAGACCAAATAAACATGATTTTATCCAGGTTGTAAAGTCTTTAAAAAATAACTAAAATAAATTATACATTAAGCCAAGGGTAAAACCTTAGGTTGGGATGGTGACTAAGGTGAGAAATAAGTCTAAAGAGTTGACTAGGATTAGAAATCAAGATCATCAATAAAAGAGATCAGAATAAAACTTAAGTCTAAAAAGGTTGACTGGAAAGAATCCAAGTCAAATAGGTCAACCAGGATTGAAACCATGACAGTTAATAAAGATGACCAAGGCAAAACCTAAGCCTAATGGGTTGATCAGGATGGAACCATGATAGTTAATAAGGGTGACCGGGTAGAACCTAAGTCTAATAGGTTGACTACGGTGAAACCATAACCATCAATAAGGGTGACTCTGGTGGAACCTAAGTCTAATGGGTTGACCAAGGTAAAACCATCATAGTCAACGTAGGTAACCAAGGCAACAACTTAAGTCTAATAGGTTGACAGAGATGAAACCATGACAGTCAACATAGGTGACCAGGGCATAACTTATATCTAATGGGTTGACCAAGGCAAAACCATGACAGTCAACAAGAGTGACTAGGGCAAAGCCTAAATCTATTAGGTTGACCAGGCAAAACCATAGCAGGCACCAAAGATGTGACCCAGGTGTAACCTAAGTAAAAAAGCATTGACTAGGGTAGAACCTAAGTCGAAAAGGGTTGACTAAGGTGAAACCTAAGTTGAAAAAGGTTGATCAGGGTGGAATCATCATAATCAAGTACAGGTGATATAGATAAAATATGATATTTGATATGTTTAAAAGGATGCAAGACTTAACTTTTGATTTTGAAGAAACTGGCACATGGGCTAGCTTTTCCAATATTATGCTATCATAATGTGCCCCGGGGTGGATCCTTGCAGATCTATGGGTGTATACAACTTAAAATATTTCTAACTTAGAAATGTCTTCCTGACTGGGACTTTTCTTTCGCAATGTGGTGAGAATGACAATGTATGGATTCTTAACTTGTGATGTAGTGAAGGGGACCATAAGATGAATCACCCATCTTGTTAGTCTTGGATGACCAGCACGAAATGGCCAACGCTTGGAGTCGCCATCGATCATTTCATGCTAGGCATGACTGAATGCCTATGTTTTGAGTTACAAAACTCGAAACATTAATCCTGTGGTCTACATAGTACAAAGATTCACCATTTAGGTTCTGGAGTTGGTTACGCAGATGAAGTACGAACCTGTTGTGATGCCCGAAATCGATACCTTACTAGCTATGTCTTATCTTGATTTTAATTCTTTTAATCTTACCTTATTACTATTTTAATATAACCCTCTTTTAATACGTGAATCTTTTAGAAATACAAATCCAGGTTTTGATGAAAAAGATTTAATCTCATATATCCCCCGGAGAGATAGAAATATAGAAATTTTCAATAAAAATGACCAATGGATTTTACTTTAAAAAATAGAATATTCCACTTTGCTCACTAGAGAGAGAGCCACATGAAATATTACCTTCAGTTTTATTTGAAATGATTGGAAAACATGAATGCAAATAATCATCACAAAGAAATCACGTTAGTAAGGCAACAAATGAAGTAACATAACATGAATCATTCAATGCAATGATAAAGAAAACAGATAGACTATTGGAATTTGTCTTGCAATCAGCATTGATTCCCTCGGAATAACTGAGTCAATAATTTTTTAGATGCATTTAGGTTTCTTGATTAAACGAGATTTGTTTGACATATTCATGGAAATCTGGGAAGGAGAAAAATTTAATTATAGTCGAAAGATAGGGTTGGAGTATCTCTTTAGAAAGATGGGGTTCGAGTATCCCTATAGATGGTAAATAATTTAGTGAAGGAAGATTTTTTTTTATTTTGACAAATTTGTAGAGTGGGGTTGGAGTGTCCCTTTGGAAGGTCGAGGTTGGAGTATCCCCAAAAGTGATATATCTTACACTTTTTAGAGAGGTCAAGTTAGAAAACTTAAGTTCAGAAAACTTTGTGTTTTAGAAAATGAGTGAGCATTTTGATATCTTTTGGCAAAAGAAATTATTGTGAATGAGGATAGTAAAGATGTAAAAATATTTGTGCCTTGGTACGAGCCTATAGGGGGTCAAGCATATTCTCGAGCTAGTCGAGTGAATGAGGATGGTAAAGATGTAAAATATATTCATGCCTTGATACAAGCATATGGGAGGTCAAAGCATATTCTCGAGGCTGGTCAAGGTATTATGGTGACATTCGAATGTCTCAAGATGAAGTTCGGGAAAAAAAACTCAATTTTGACTATAACTGAAAATAGGGGATAACATCATGCTATCCCACTTTCTGGATTTATTCTGAATTGGTTTGAAGGCTTTGAAGGGTGGACAAGATACCATTAGAAAGTTAATCCAATGAGGGTCAACCTAAAAATATTTTCAATATCCCAAAACGTCACTTTCCCAGGGAATAAATTTTCAACTTTGGATTAATTTTGCTGCTGGCAAAGAGTAAGAGGGACAAGGTGTGTCAAAATTTAAAAAATCATCTTAGACTTATTTGTTATTGAAAAATCACAAATAATACCTTTCCAGAAAGGGAATTTCATGAACCTTTTAGGAAAAATGCTGGATGGATTTGGAAAAATCATTTAATAGGCCTAAAGGGGCCAACTAGAATGCACTTTATTCACTCTAGGGATTCTGGACAATCTAGGTTTGAAAAATCATAACTCTTTCATCCAAACTGATCTAAGGATGAACAAGACCTCATTTTAAAGAATTTTGACACACTTTTAGCGAAAAATATTATAAAATTCACAAAAAAATTTAGATTTTAAGTGATTTTTCAAATTGTAATAATGCTGCTGCTAGCAGGTGGCAAAGTAAACCAGAGGATATTTCTTATTTTCTTTATGTTTATAGGTCCAAACTCAAGTCATCGACATTCGAGCACCATGACTGAAGGGAAAGAGTGACATGAGCATCACTAACTCATTTGCACAGCCTTGGAGTATTTTAGGATGATGAAATAGCCCGTTGATCATACCACTCAAGATTTCAACTCAAAAATAAGGAATGCACATTTTAGGAACAAGTATGAGGCCATTTTCGTTGCAAAATTAGAAGATTTGAGCTCGTTTAACCAAGATTCCAGATTTGAAAAACTTAATTTTCCCTAAGATATTGTTTTTGCTAACTTTAAAGAAAATGCTAAGTTCATGCTAATTCTTATTGTTTAGGGTTAGCATGCTAAGCTTGGGGAGGTTTTGAAAATTAATTTTTGATAGCCATCAAACATGCATTTTGACAAGGGGAAGATAACAAACATGCAAGTGGATGGCACATAACATGAATGGGGATGGTACTTTACCAATGGTCTAGATAAAGAAAGTTTTATGCATTTTGACAAGAAAATGTTATGGATGTTAACAATGATAATGATTCACACAAGCTAATGTATAAATGTGGTTAAAATGTGTTAGGCTAATGATTCATACATGGATTAAGGATAAAAGGTGCATGGATATGGCATAAAATACATGAGCAAGAGCTATCAAAATAATAAGTATGAAATGAGGCATTTTGCACATCAAAAGGGCATTAAGGCATCCAAATCCTAAACTACCACAACCAAGGGCCACAATAATGCATGAGAATCTTAAGAGGGTAATGGAAACATGTAAAGCTCACTAAAATAATGAAGATCCTAAAAACAAAAAATAAAAATGATAAAGTAATAAGTTATACCAATGAAACTTCAATTTATGGCCAAGTAGTTAGAGCAGTAGAGATAGCTTGAACTTTTCTCTTTTTCTTATTATTAATAAGTAAGAAAAAGAAAGAAACAATGAGGTTTTGGTTCTAGTATGTATGAGGGTAATTTTTAGAACGTGTAATGGTTAAGAGTGAGTGTTTTGGGGCCATTTTTGGTGTGCTGAGTGAAGAGATATAGGATTTTGGTTTTCTTAATGTGTGAATTTGTTTTGGAAGCTAAAACAAGTTGGAATCTAAAGTCCTTTTAGCTGAAATATAAGTAGATTATGTATACTAGTATTTTGGAGGCATTTTTGGTCAGTTCTCAAAGGGGACAAAATGATGTCAGCTTGGTAGCTATAGAGTGGCTGTAGGGAGCAACTTGCTACTAATGTGATGGACATAGGGTGGCTGGTTTAAATGCTAAAATGATTTTCCAGCAAATAGGGTGGCTGATGGTGATCTTGGTCAACAAACTAGGGAGAAATAGGGTGATCATGTGATATTGACCTTTCTTTATCTAATTTAGACTTCAAAAAAATGTTTTGATTAGTTCAAAAGTCCAAATTCATAATCTGATATGGGTTTTAATCTTTTCTAATGTAAAAAAATGAGTTAAAATCAAGTGTTTGATCAATTATGGATGAGTTAAAAATGCTCAGACCGTAGAAAATGGCTTATATGTATTGATACATTGCAGAATGTATCAATATATTTGGTCTAAAAACCTTGAGTGTATCGATACTATGAACCATTGTATCGATACATGTTGATATGTATCGATACATTTCTTTATAGAATGTACGTTTTGGTCTTGGCATGGCTTAGCATTGATACATGAGCTCTTGTATCGATACATTTGTAGACACCTTATTTTGTCCGAGCTAATTTTTAGCAATCTGGAGCATGGACGTAAGAAGGGACGAGTCGCCCAACAAAAAAGTATTTTAAGGATGTCAAGAAGGCCTAGGGATCATATCAAAGGTAAACACAAAAATATGGCATCAAGGGACGTAGTCTGAGGTATTCGAGGAGAAAAGATATAAGAAAATTCACAATTTTACTTGAATGTATTGATTCATGGTTCTAATGTATCGATACAATGCTCTAACGTGCCAAAAATTTGAAATGTCCTTATTTGTATCGATACAACATGTACCTGTATCGATACAAAAGCCTCTGTATCAATATAGGAACTCATGTATCAATACTGGACCACGCCAGGACCTAAATATGCATTCTGTAAAGGAATGTATCGATACAAATCAACTTGTATCAAAATAGTGGTTCATGGTATCAATACAATGGTTCATAGTATCGATACAGTGATCATTGTATCGATACTATCAAGGTTTTTAGACCAAATGTATCGATACATTATGCAATGTATCGATAGATCTAGGCCATTTTCATGGTCCAGGCAATTTTGACTTGTCCACCATTGATCCAAAACTCGATTTAACTCATTTCTTTGCATCAGGAAAGATTAAAACAAATATCAGATTATTAATTTAGACTTTAAAATTAATCAAAACATTTTTTAGTCTAAATTGGATCGAACGGGTCAATGTCATTTGATCACCCTACTTCTCCCCAGTTATTGGCCAATGTCACCATCAGCCATCCTAGTTGCTAGAAGATCATTTCAGCATTTAAACCAGCCACCCTATGCCTACCACATTGGTAGCAAACTACCTCCTACAGCCACCTTATAACCACCATGCTTACATCACCTTGTCCCCCTTGAGAAATGGCCAAAAACACCTCCAATTTGGCTTCAACAGGCTGGTATAAATAGACCACTTCTATCTCAGCAGAAAAAGTTAGATTCTACCTTATTTACACTTCCAAAAACACATTCACACACCAAGAAAACCAGAATCCCGTAGCTCTTCACCCACCACCTAAAAATAGCCCCAAAACACTTACTTTCATCCACTACACACTACAAAAATCACCCTTATCCATACCAGAACCAAAACCTCATTATTTTCTCTTTTTCATGCTTATCAATAACAAGTAAAAGAGGGAAATTCCAGCCATCTCTACTGCTCCAATTATTTGGCCAAGAAGTGAAGTTTTATTGGTATAACTTCTCATTTTATCACTTTCATTTTCTGTTTTCCAGCACCTTTATCATTTTAGTGAACTCTCCATGTT
>JBBYHO010000020.1:15590767-15619863 GCA_038382025.1 Adansonia gregorii
TATATATATATATATATTACCATTTGAAGTAGATATGATAATTTTATATATAATTACAATAATATTATACGAATAAAATACTTAATACATAACACATTATGAATATAAGTCTTAAAATTCATATAAGACGAATTATTAACATATCAAAAACTATATAAATATAAAATATTTTAAATATAATTATGATACGATTAACACACGAACATTATATGAATATATAAATTATAATATCTATTATGAAAGTATAACTCATTTTTTATTGACATAAATATATCTTTAAATGATAATATCTGAAATTTTTAAATTAAATCTTACTATTTGTAATTATTTTTTATCTTCAAAGCACGAGTTACTCCATATAAATAAAAAATTGAGTATAATTTAATTTTAATGCAAGAAAGTTTCATTTGTTATGAACGTGAAAAGTAGTTTGAATGGGATGTGAAGAGCCTAATAAAACAAACTTTTTATTAATTTATATTTGCTTTTTATTATGATTTTGTAGAAAAGATATAAGTTGGAAAAAAAAGTATCATAAAGTTTAAAGTTTGATGATCAATACGGAATCTTGTATTCAGGGCTTAATCTCAGTCTCTTCTTGTCGTCCAACCACCCGACCAAATTACTTAACACTCCTTAAGGACAAATAGGGGGCCAAGGCCAATTCTAGCAATAATTTTTTGTACGCGGCAAATATGATATAAAAATAATATAAAAATTAAATAAATATATTATATTTTATTATATATATTAAAATATATTTTTTAATACATATAATTTTAATATTTTAATATAATTTTAATATATTAAAAATATATACATATAATATAAATTACGAATAGTTAAGTCTATGTATAGGCCCGTGGCCTTTCGATTTGAAAAGGGACCATTTCTTAACCCTATACCTAAGTTTGTCAACGAAGTATTCATTCAAATGATTTTTCATTTTGTAATTTTTATGTTTTATGATTAGATCTAATAATTAGATTTAATAATTTAAAATAAAAAAATACATAATTTATGTATTAAAGAAAAATTATTATCGTTCAAAGACATTAAAAATTTGTACAATTTCAAAGCAATTTTAAGTTTTTATAAATCTTTTTCTATTTTTAGATGTTATAATAATAATAATAATAATAATAATAATAATAATAATTGAAGAAATAAATATTTTATATATTTGAATATTTTGAGAATTAATTAAATTGATAAGACTATGATGTGTATTTAATGATGAGATTTATAATTAAGAAAAAATATATTTCATTACAAAAAAAAAAAAAAGCAAGACATGGGTTGACTATATAATTAAATAATTAGTTGTGACTAAGACTTTTTCAATAGAACATTGGGTTTTTAATTAGATTTTTTTTCTTAGTAAGTATTATTAAATTAAAAAAATAATTAGTTATCTATAATCTATAATCTATTTATAACTATTATTATTTTTGAGTCTTAGGACTTAAACAATATTTTTTCAATTTTGTAAAGATATTTTCATCGAGCTACTAAAAGAACAATTTCAGAAAAAAAAGAGATTGATAATTATTATAAAAAAAATAAACTTAAAAAAATAATTACAAAAGAAATATTGTGCATTTTCGCACAACTACTAAAAGAACAATTTCAGAAAAAAATTGATAATTATTATAAAAAATAAAATTATAAAATAATTATAAAAAAGAAAATAATAAAATTTCAATAGCTTAACTACTATTATTTTTGAGTCTTAGGACTAAAACAATATTTTTTAATTTTGTAAGAGCATTTTAATTCGGCTACTAAAAGAACAATTTCAGAAAAAAACAGATTGAAAATTATTATAAAAAATAAAATTAAAAAAATAATTACAAAAAAAATATTATGCATTTTCGTACAACTACTGAAGGAACAATTTCAGAAAAAGAAACAGATTGATAATTATTATAAAAAAATAAAATTACAAAAATAATTACAAAAAAATAAAATTTTAAGTGTATTTTTTAAATTTATAAGGTTATTTTCGTCTAACTATTTAAGGGGAGAATTTTAGAAAAAGAAATAGATTGATAAAAAAATAGTAAAATTTCAAAAATAAATTGATAGTTAATCTTAGAGTATTTCTCTAATAGGAGAATTTCAGAAAAAAATATATTGATGGTTATTATAAAAAATTAAATTAAAAAAATAATTTTAAAAAAGAAATAGTGAAATTTCAAAAAAATAAATTGATAATTATTAAAAAAAGTAAAATTAAAAAAATAATTCAAAATAAGAAATAGTAATTATTAAAATCATTAATAAAGAGACTGTAATTATCATTTTATCCTTTTATTTATTTATTTATTATTATTTTTATCTTTAAAAAGCAAACAGTGTGGGTTGGTTCCCTAAGTAAATAACCTATCCCCCACCAATATATATTATATAAAATATATAATGTATACAATATATATAAATTATATATATTAAAAATATTATTTAAAAATAATAAAATATTTAAAATATTTTATATTAAATCTTAAATTCATAAAATTATTTTATAACATGTACATAACAAAATTATTTTATTAATTGATATTTTTATTTAATTTTTAGATTATGTATTTAAACTATTAATCTATAGATTAAGTTATGGCTTAATTTAAGATACGTACCTAATTCTTTCGGTAAAAAAATTTAAAATTTTTATTTTATTAATTATTTTTATTTTAATTTTAGAAGTTTATTTAAAATGATTAATCCACATATTAACTTAAAGATAAGTTTAGGATTGATACTCGAGCTGAGCAATGAAAAAAGTTTAAAATTTTATTTTAATAATTATTTTAATTTTATTTTTAAATGATATATTTAAAGTGACTAATCTATACTTTGACTTATGGGTTGATTTAAAATTCATATCAAATTTAAATAAATAAATATTATTTAATAAAAGTTTAAAAATTTTAAAAAATCATTAATTATTTTATTTTTAAATGATGTATTTAGAGTAATAGATTTGCTCAATAACTCCATATCAATCAAAATTCATATTCGATTTTAAATATATATTTATTAAAAAAATTTAACTTATAATTAATTTTCTATTAATAATAATTAAATTTATAAAAATAAATATAATTCCTGTGCGAAGCAGGGCATGATACTAGTTAAAGGAGAAAGTTGAGCTTTTGCCCATAGAATTTTATGAAGAATTAACTTAAAAAAAAAAAGGAAATTTTCTCTTCTAGATGTAATATTATTATACGATATAAACATAATATACGAAAGATAACTAAATATAATACAACACACGACATAAAAAGATTAATATGAACAAAATATATGTGATATAAATTATTTACAAATTAAAATTTATACATATAATATAATAAATATGATTATAATATATAAATACAAGAATTATCAAATTTAATGCATTAAAAAAAGTTTTAAAGCATAAATTCATCAACTTCTGTAAATTGAATTAAGTCTATTAGAATTGTTATTTTAGTTCTAAAAATCTCCATTAAATGAGCTAAATATTAATCAACAAATCAAGCAATGGTTTTTCATCAAGAGCAGCTAAACTAAATAATTTGGTTTTTTAATTATTAAGAATTATAGTTTTGTAAAGAGAAATCATTAATTTCTATTTTTTTTGGTCAATTATTGTTTTTATTATTCCTTCAAAACTTACATAGTTTAAACTTCTTTGTGTTTAATTCTTTATTATTTTTTTAAAAAAATTTTAAATCCAATAATTAAATATAAATTAATTTTATCGAAAAATACAAAATATTAATTATCATTTAATAGTATCTTAACTACTTGTTAATTGACAGTATTAAAAGTACTTTTTTCCCTACTTCACTTTTCAATGAATAATAATATATAATTTTTTTTTGTAAAAAAATTATTTTACTAATCAAATTTTTATTTTTTATTATGTATTAAATAAAAAACTTTAAAACCATATTATTAGGGAATTTTTAATTTTTTTAAAATGGAAATTTACGTAATTGAATACATTTATAACAAATATTAAAAAGAAGAAATAGTAAGAGAAAAGTTTCAATACTTTTTTACAGAAATTTTAATTATTTATTTATTATATAAATATAAATATAAATATAAATATAAATATAAATATAAATATTGTTTTAATTTGTTCTATTTTCCTTTTCTTGTTTCTTTATTAGTCATCAGATTCTTCACAGACAGGTCACAAAATCTCTTGAAGATCCAATCAATGGCAACTTCTTTCTAATCTTTCGCTATCAAAGTTAGGGATTTTCCCGTTCTTTGAAGCTCTCCTTTTTAACCCTTGAAATTTCCTACTTCCAAAATTGCCTACTAAATGAACCGCTCTTTTATCTTCTCTAATGTTTCAATTTTTTTAGGGTTTTTGGGTTCGATTCAGGGTCAAATTATTGCTTCTGAGATCAGATCAGAGCTCAAATTGGGGTCTTTTGTGGTCCTCTTTTCTTTTTCGAGTGGGGTTTTGGGGGTTTGTTGGTAGTAGTTTAATATGTCTGCTTTTGGGGATTGAATTTGTTGTTTTCAGGAAGTTTACATTGGGTTTTTGGGGTGACACTTTTAGGATTATCGAAGCTAGGGTAAAATTTAGAACGTTCCCATTAGGATAATTTAGGGTTTGTTTTGTATATAATAATTAGAGAAAAATATTTTTTGGGTATGGTTTTGATTTGGTGGCTTTTAATGTATAACCATTAAGGGGTCCTCTGCTCCTTGTTGTAGAGGATCCCTATTGAAAAAAAATCGAAAATTTGGTGATTTTAAGTTATCAATCTCGAAAAGGTCAGGTGAAATTTAGCAAGTGGTTTTAATTGCTTGCATCTAGTGCCTTTGTGGTGAAAAACGGGGGAAAAAATCAAGTTGGGAATTTGTTGAATTTTAGTTTTGTTGGATTCATAATTTGGTATTTGTGTAAATTGTGGAGGAGATGTTCGGTCCTGGTCCAGAATATGGCCATGGGAATAGTGGAGTTTCAGGGCCACTTTTGATTCCAATGCGCTTCGTCTGGCCTTATGGGGGAAGGAGAGTGTTTCTTTGTGGCTCCTTTACTAGGTGAGAGACTGATTTTGGTTTTTCTATCACTTCCTAGACTTATATGCTAGACTTAATTTATTTTAAGGGTTTCACTAATTGACTTAATTTATTTTAAGGGTTTCACTAATTTAGGTTGGACACTGCAATTGCTTGTATCATTTTGTGCGCAGGTGGTTGGAGCATATACCTATGTCTCCAATGGAGGGTTGCCCCACCGTATTCCAAGTTATTTGTAGCCTGAGCCCTGGATATCATCAGGTTCGTCCAGTTTTTATGATCATTATCTGTTGTTCAGAAGTGGAAAAGCCATATTTGGAACTGAATTCTAATTGATAATGTGATAGTCTTCTTGGTTTTGCTAAACGGTAGTGTAGGTCTCAGATAGAATTCATGGTCAATTCTGAAATTGTTTTACATGATGCGCCATTATGGTATTTAATATATTAATAATGATGATACATGGGCCATGTATCTCTAATCTGCTAATTTTCGAGGGGAAGAGATACTCAACAAATAGGTTTTCATTTTAGCTGCATGCCAAAGTTTCTAAGAACGAAAGTGCTAGATGTATGAAGGTACTCTCCCAACACTTATATGATATTCTTTTGTCCATTCATTTTTATATAGAAGAATTGAACCTATTTAAGCAACTTATAAAGAGCAATTGAGACTAAATTTTAATTCTTCCTTTCCATTGATTAATTGTGGAAATGGCACTGATAATCATTGGAAGCAATTGCTATGAGTACCTTTATGTTCTGTTGCTAAGATCCTAGTTGAGTTAATTTATCTTGCATCCTAGAGATTGTCCTGGTAACGGTAAACTAATCTCTTTAAGCTGTCGCATCAATAGCTTATGTGCTACTTCAGAATATGTGTTGAGGTTTTGTTATCTTATAAATATAATCATTCTGTAATAGTTTCTCCTTGAAATATGTTGTATGAACCCAAGAGTAGAGAATGCAGGAAGGAAAGATCCTTGTATCTTTGCATATCCGTATCTGGTATCATGTGGATGCATGTGTATTCCTAGCTCTGGCATGCAAACATATTCTTAAATCTGACACTGATATTCATGTTTTGTTTCTGTTTACTGGCAGTTCAAGTTTTTTGTTGATGGTGAATGGCGGCACGATGAGCACCAGCCCTTTATAAATGGTAACTATGGTATGGTTAACACGATCCTTATAGCTAGGGAGCCAAATATGGCTCCTCCAAGTTTTAGTCCAGAGAACCCGGGTAGATCCAACATGGATGTTGATGATGTTTTTATTCATTCGGTATGCTTCTTTTTTAGACACTTAAATCTTATTCTCCTAAGGGTTTTGCTTGAGTCATTTATTAATTGGTGTTTTAGCAGTCTTTTTTCAAGTATTGAGATGCTCTTTGCAAAGGGATCAAGCCTATATTAGAGTTTAGATGGCTAAGCACTATGTTCATTTATGTGGTAACTTGTAGGAACCGGTTCCAACGGTATCCGATGCTGATTTAGAGGTCTCTCGTCGTCGTATATCTTCTTTCTTGTCTACACACAATGTGTATGAGTTGATTCCAGAGTCAGGCAAGGTTTGAATATGGATTACCTTTCTTTGTGAGCGGTTTTTGTGTTAACGTATTCAGGTGCCTTGAGGCTGGTTCTATTTGACTGTGTCCACTGTTGCAGGTTATTGCCTTGGATGTCAATATAGCTGTGAAGCAAGCATTCCATATTCTTCATGAACAGGTGAATCTCATTCACAAACTCAGAAACATGTAGAAAGGGAAAAAAAACATGTACAGTCACTCCTCATAAAGGTGTCGCTTCAAGTGTTTTCTGATTTTGATATGTCTAACATCCAGAGAGAAGACAACCTTGTAGTGCATTTTTTTTTTTTACTACCTCCTCTTTCCTTCTTATGTTTTAACTGTATATGCATCTTATTTGAAGTCATTCTTCCTTCTGTACGTTTTTTTGTTATGTATCAATTACTTTTTATTTAGATTTGTTACTCACTAAAAGTGTGTGTAATTTATCTAGGCTTTACTCTTATCTTCGTTGGTTTATACTACTTTCAGGGAATTCCTGTGGCTCCCCTCTGGGATTCTCGCAAGGGCCAGTTTGTTGGAGTTCTTAGTGTGTTGGACTTTATTCTTATCCTTAGAGAGGTGAGTTTGGAAGAAAACGTTTTCGGTTTTTCCCTTCAAATGTTATCTAAGCTGTGATAAGTTTAAGGAAATCTTTATTTGTATTTGGAATAAAAATTAGAAAGTCAATGCCCTTTTAAAGACCCAAAGATTTGTGAATTATGGAAATGAACTTTCATGAAATAAAGGGTGGATGTTACTTTAAATGGACTTCTGGCATGAAACCAACTGTGCTTCTTTTATGCTGACTTAGTAGTTGTTCATGATCGTCAGGTGAGAGAAAGAGAAAGAGATATAGGAAGGAAAAACTGGAATATGCTTAACAATGGGGTAGCCCTCTGGTATTAATTGTAAGAGGTCGAATATACAATCAGCATATACCTTCTTACGTAATACACCCTTTAACAATGATGGCCATGAGCTTACCTATATTTGATAGGGAGATAACAGTTTAAGAAACAATCAAAAGTTGTTTTTGATTTAAAAATATTGGTGAACTTCTAAATATTTAGCTTTTAACCATAACTACAAGTTCTGTGAGTATAGAATACTTTTGGTTCTCTGTGGCTAACTATCACTGTAAAGCAATAGTTAACATAACATATTTGTATAGAAATATTAATGAGGTGTTTTTAAGTTTTCTCACACATACTACAAGTTGACATGTGGATGTGCACTTTATTTTTTCCTTGTTTGTAAACATGTTAATTAAGTATGCTTGAGTCGTATAACCCTTTGAAGGACAGCTTGGGAATCATGGGTCAAATTTGACTGAGGAAGAATTAGAGACACACACGATATCAGCTTGGAAAGAGGGAAAGGTGCATCTTAGCAGGGAGATTGATGGCAATGCAAGATCATATCCTAGATGTCTTGTTCATGTAAGCGCTTCCATTTCTGGTATTATCTAGCACCTCTAACGCATCATTCATGTTTCTGCCTCTGATTTATTGTACATTTTCCCCTTTTTTTGGATGACCCATGAAGATGGTAAAATTACCTTACTGTTGACTTCATACTCTGCTTGAATTTTAAATGGAACTGTTAAAGTGTGACTAATGCTTTTGGCTAGAATGATGAGTTGTTAAACTTTTGAAATTATTAGGATGAGCTGTTTTGACGATGTGATCTTGACCTTGCTTTTTGATAGTAGAGTTTTCTGGAATCTATTCATGAAAAAGAGAGAGTGATTTCTTAGTGCATTGCAATTCCAGATTTTGGAAGGATGATTATTTGGATTTCTTGATACCAAGTTTATACAATCTTGATGCTTCGCCCAAACTTTAGAATAGAATAAATACCTTATCGTTTAAGCTCTTGGTGTCTTTCTTTCATAGTCCATGCCTCAAAAGAATCTTCCTTGTACTTTCATAGCCCATGCAATCATGTATTGAGTTAAACTTGCTCGTTTAAGTTTGGTAGTATATACTTCTTTTGCTAATATTTGATAGGACCTGGACTTCACCGAAGTCGAAGCTACCTTTTATAAGTCTTGCCGACCTTTTTATCAGTACTATAACATTTATGACCATTGTTTGTAGGCTGGGCCTTATGATTCTTTGAAGGATGTTGCTCTGAAGATTTTGAAAAGTAAGGTAGCTACCGTTCCCATCATTCATTCTTTGTCACAGGATGGTTCATTTCCGGAGCTGCTACATCTTGCCACCTTGTCTGAAATACTAAAAAGTAAGCTTTTCTTGTTGTTGTTGAAGCTATGTGATTTCTTCCTATTTTGTTGAGGGCGCATGAGGTCTCACTAACCAGAACCTTATTTTCAGTTATTTGCAGACATTTTAAACGTTCTGCTGGCTCCTTGCCCATTCTTCAACAACCAATTTGTTCAATTCCCTTGGGAACTTGGGTACCAAAAATTGGAGAATCAAATGGTCGACCATTGGCAATGCTGCGACCAAATGCCTCTCTTGGTGCTGCCTTATCATTGTTAGTTCAAGGTAACCCTTAGCTTTTCTGCTTAAGGTTTTAGCTGCTGATGGTGCTTGTGTACAATATGATAGAAATTATCACTTGGTGGATAAAATGCGAAAGAATAGACTCTTTTAAGCATGCTTTCTTATGTTGAATCAGTAACCTTTTTTTTGGTATGTGGTACATGTTGAATTAGGAATCTTACTTTTTTGCATATACACCTTTCTGTTGTATGTTGAGCTTGTTTGCTTGACATTAGTAATTTTTGTTCCGTTGCATGTTGAGCTGTTATCACTTATTTTGAGGGAAGTATTTTAATGCCATTAAGGTTATTAGTAATTGTTGTTACCGTGTGGCTTTTGTGCATTTTATCCTGTTCTTTCTCCATTCTCTCGTTGCCTTTCCTACCTTGCTTGTTTTTAATCATTTTATGATATTGCACCTTGTTTTGCAGCTGAGGTAAGTTCGATACCAATAGTGGATGAGAATGACTCATTGCTTGACATATATTCACGAAGGTAATGCCTTTTGTTTTAAAGTGGGAAATAAAAGTTCAAAAAGAAGAGATTGTTGGTTGCCAAACACATTGCTTTTGTTCCTTAAAATGATATGTGTTTGTTTGCTTAACAGTGATATAACTACTTTGGCAAAGGATAAAGCTTATGCACAGATTCATCTTGATGAAATGAGCATTCATCAGGTAATTGTGAAATGTCATTTATGCTTGCTTTGCCTGTTACGTTAAATGCAAGTCAAGCCAGAACTTTTCTTACGAGCCAAAATTTCCATGCTGCTGAAAAAAAGAAAAAATAAATAAAAACGTGATACTTGACTCTTGCAGGCCTTGCAACTGGGTCAAGATGCAAATTCTTTCACCGGACAAAGATGTCAGATGTGTCTAGGATCCGATACTTTGCACAAAGTGATGGAGCGGTTGGCAAACCCTGGTCAATATTTTCATCCATCCTCTTTTATTTTATATTTTCATATAATGCAGCTAGTTCTCTTACGATCATCTTGATGAAAAAAAGCTTATTTTCATCAGTTTCTCAATTTTATTTACTTTCTATGCCTTGTTGCTGGTATACTCACAGGGGCTAGGAGACTTGTGATTGTGGAAGCCGGCAGCAAGCGCGTGGAAGGAATTATATCATTGAGTGATGTGTTTCGGTTCTTGCTTGCTGTCTAAGATCATAAAGGTTGAGCTGCAGTAATACCCTTTCGGGGGCTTCACTGCCATGGCATCAGGGAAGATCCATTAATTTCGTTAAGTTCTATTTTTATCTGCTCCTCCATCCATCCATCCAATGGTGAATGTTCTTGTCTGTTAGTCTTCAGTCTTTTGATTGGCATGGCTTTCATCACTCTGAGCCCCATTCCCTTCTCTTTTTTTTTTTTTTTTTTCCTTTTAGGATAGAAAGTTTCAATGAGCAAGAAATGAATTTGTAAATTGTGAGAATTCGAATTTTCCCTTTTGATTTGAAGAACCTAATTATTGTCGACTCAAACATGCTGCTGCAGAGCAGCTCTCATGTCTGTGTCTACGCTAACAGGAAAAAATGCGACCAAAAAAAAAAAATAATAATAATAATAAAATAAGGAGGGGGGGGTTGTTGAACTGAATGATGGTACCCTGTGCTGCTGTTGGGATGTACTTAAACGGAGGATGGTTATATTTAGCTTTCTTATATTATTTTTTGGCTCTATGTAGCCTTTCCGTGAAAACATTCAAGATTTGTTTAGTGGTGCATTAACTTGTTTATGTAGTATTACTGTGTTTCCTTGAAAACATGACACAAAAGGTGATACGAAATTAAAATACAATACAAATATGACATCAACACATATTAACACTTTAAACTGATGGCATAAAAAAAATGATAAAATGACATATAAATATAAGAATTATTATATCAATATATGAATTATCAGATTTATTTTATGCTTTTTGTACTGTCCCTTGCCTTTTACCCAATTAAATTCGAAGGCTGGTTGTTGGTTTAAGATTGTCTATCAGAGAATCTTATCACTAAAACCCTACCTTCTTAATTTACCTTCTTCAAATCTAGGAGTCTTTTCTTTCCCATTGACCAAAAAAAAAAAAGAAGCAAAATGTTAATAAACAAAATGATATAATCATATGCAAAAGTAAGGGGAAAAAGAAAGGAAGGAAACAATTGGCTGCTTCTTTCCGGATTTGTATTCAGCTTGGGGTAGGAAAACAAAAATGAAGTATCCCATCTATTCCCAGACTTGCCAAAACCCAATTCTCTAAATCAGGTCTGGACTAACATATGGATCCAAATTCATGCTGAAAACATTTGGACTAAATGTTTTGAACCTTTTGGGCTTTGCTGGGTTTTATGTCTCTCAAACGACCTAGGGTTCAGGTATAAAAACATGACAATATCATGTTTTTCTTCCGCCCTGCTCTGCCGCCTACCACAAGCTTCTGGGGTTTTGAGGTTGCTCTTGAAGCATCTAGCAGCCACCAAAAATGGTATGTTCAAGATCCTTTTTGTTTTCCTTTTGTAGTTCTTTTGATATTGGAATTTGATTAGTTTTGTATAAAACTTGAAATTATTAGGTTCTCCGAAACGATGTCGATTTGTTGAATCCTCCAGCAGAGCTTGAGAAAAAGAAGCACAAGCTCAAACGTCTGGTTCAATCTCCTAATTCTTTCTTCATGGTAATTCATTAAAACCCATTTTTTGTTGGTTTCATATTTGTTCACCCTTTGAGCTATATTTAATCTTTGCATAGAAATTTCTTGAGTTAACTCTGTTTATTTACCTGTTGTAAAGGATGTCAAATGTCAAGGCTGTTTCAACATGTAAGTTATTGTATTGTCTCAATTGCCATTGGATCTTTAAAAAATTATGTTCCTTGGATCATGGAATTCATTATATCCTTGCAAATTTATGTTTTTATTTTGGGGGGGGGGGTGTCAGAACAACTGTGTTTAGCCACTCTCAGACGGTGGTGGTGTGTGGCAACTGTCAGACTGTTCTTTGTCAACCTACAGGAGGTAAAGCTAGACTCACTGAAGGATGCTCTTTCAGGAAAAAGGGTGACTGATTATCTGATATGGTTATTTATGATTTTGATGAAAAAAAGAGTTTCAATTGGTCTAGAATTGGATCATTTGAGTGATCTTTTTTATATGTTTCAATTATTACATATATAAGTTAATTTTTGTAGTAAGGATTTGATTCAAAGCTTTGTACTTGATTGTTTTGATCAATTATGGATTTTTCTTTATTTTTAATATTTTGAGTTACATTTGATGGGTATCATTAGATTCCTTCTTGTTCCGATTGCCACATTCAACTCTCTTTCTAGTTCTTGAGTTGATCTTGGTGGTTAATTGTGTGAGTATTTGATGTTCTTGATTCCATTACAGATGTCTTGTAAGGCCAATTGATTCTATCTATATGTGTGCATTTTTTAGGAGTAATTTGAAATAATCTGATCTAATGTCATATTGGCATTTCTGCATATGGTCTTCCTTTTACTGACAGTGGTTTAATTTAGATTTGGGAATTTTGAACAAGGTACATTTAATGAATACTAAAATATTGTAATAAACATGACACAATATGTTTAACCTACAATTAACACAGAACGTTTAATAAGTACGATTAAAAATAGTTAATGAACACTTAGACACATTTGATACACTTTGTATCTGTGTTTAGAATTTTGATGCGCTAATAATTTATGTTATTTTTATGTTTATATGATCTGACACAGAAAAAAATACAAGATACCATACACAGATTATTTGATCTAGTTCAATCGAGCTTCATGCTTTTTATTTTCCTTTTATGTATAAAAGGCAGTAAACTACTCAAGAATGCCAAAGTATTTGGGTAAAGCACCTAAAATATTTATTGGTAATTCGTTTTTAAACTCCGAAAAGCACTAAATAGAGCCAAGTCGTTAGAATGAACAAACTTTTTGATGGATTTCAATTGCCATTAAAAAAGTAAAGGGAAAAGATTATTAAAAGTTACGTTAAAAATGCAAATATTTTATGGAATTGTCGTTAAAATTTGTGACAACTGGGAATTACCTTTCAATAACTCGCCTACTATTTCTGAATTCATTAGGATCATGTTCATGATCCATACCATATTCACGAGACCTTCTCCATGGCCTATTACTGATTCCTCCATTTTTTCCAGGTCCCTTGAATCTCTGCATGTTGTTGTTTTTCATTCTTTGTTTGCCATTGCCATAGTTATTCTCTCCGAACCTCCTATTATTACCCCAAGACCCTCTTTGTGAACTGTTGGAATTGTTTCTTCTGCCATCCATCTTGGTGTTTGATCTAGGTCGCGAGTCTTTTCTGAATTTGTCATCATCATGGTCACAAACATTATTTCCTCGGCTGCCAGATCCTGTTTTACTCCCCCTTAACACATTTCTCCGAGAAATTAGACCATCACTTTCATAGCCTGAATCAGAGAACGAACCATCTTGAAAACCAGAACTTCCTCTGTTCCGAAAATTGCCTCTACCATGACTCCCTTTATCGTTTTTCCTCTGTTTGGATCTGAAATCGTCAAAATCATCGTCGCCATCATAATCCGAATCAAGGTCTTCTGAGCCGAAGCTTAAGTCCTTTGACACGCCTCTTGTATCTCTACCCCTGTGCTTTGAATCAGCTACATGACTTGATTTCCAGTTAGGATGAACTGAAAGTTCATCATCTGAATTAAAATCTAGTTCATCCTCCGATTCGGATAAAGCTACTTTTCTATGCATGTGCTTAGAGCCCTGACTTCTTTCTGGTTCGGAAAACACCTCATTGTCAGAGTAAATATTCGAAGAAGCTTTCTGCCTTGGATTATTTTGCTGAGAGTCTATCTCATAACTATCAATATCATCTTCATCATCAAAATCATCAAATCCCAATCCATGTTTGCCGCTATCAATATCCGAATACCTTCTTTCATGGACCCTCGGAGCTTGGCCAGCTGTATCAAAATCATCTTCAAGACCTCTAAACTTCCCTCCACGGGTCTGGTTATCCAAAGGAACAGCTTCAGCCTTTGCCGAAGTATCTGCATACTCGAAGGCAGCAACATCTGCCCCATCTGATTCATCATCATCAAAGTCAAAATTCCAGGCGTTAGAGACCTCTGGTCGGTGGGCAACCTTCTGCAACCGTGTTCTTGGACCAGGTTGCATTTCTTGTATTTTACTCTCCATAGATGCATCCAGTGGACGCTTGCAATCACAATGAAAACATGCCATATTTCTTCTGTAATTTAAGAAATTGCACCTGCCAGAGCACAATAACAATAAGAAGCAACGAAAACAGTTCGAAACAGATGCAATTCCAGAGCTTATACTTGATAAGAACGAGTCATCTTCCTCGTTTAGAAGAGGATCATGGAGAAGGCACAAGATCAATATTTCAAGACTATCTACTTATTACATATGTTCGTAAGCCATAACCAACCTCCCCGAGTATGCAGCAAAATATGTGCTGAACCAACTTGTAAAAAGCTAAATCTATGGTTTTAAATATAGCACAAATCACATACGATAAATGAACTTTAAAACATGTGACTTGTTTTAAAAACTAAATCAGAATGTGCAAGGGAAAAAAAGTGAACTTACTCAGGGCATTCCCATTCCCCGGGAAGCAGCTGTCTCTTTGGCCGCTTAGCATCACACTGTAGACAGACTGTATTCTTTGCAAAATTCATGAAATCACACCTGAGACCACCATTCAATGTTCTCAAAGATTAAAGTATGTTGAAATTTCTAATAAAACTAACATGAAGCATCACCCCAAAAAAAAAAGTTCAGAACATGATTTTTTTTATAACTACAACAGCAGCTCATGACACGGACAGCATGCATCTCAATCATTATGGATCCCAAGATTAAAAGTCTCCAATAAGGATTTCAATTGGAACTCATAACTCACATACTTTGGACAAAGCCAGTCGCCCTTTTTCATCTCAATGTCATCACGTCCAACTCGCTTCTTTGGAGGAGGAGGAGGTTGTTTCACTTTTGGTGGAGGCTTCTTTATCACCGGCGGGGGAAGATTAGGGTCTATAGGAACAGCACTCAACTTTACAACCTCGTAAAGCAACTTACGTACAACAGTTTTTACAGACTTCTTTTTCATAACAGATTCATTTACCACTGAACCATTCATATAATCAAAACCACAGGTCAATAGGACACGCATAACATCAATAGTTCGCGCCTCATCCTCTTTGTTTGTCAGAAGATATGCCCTCTCGCAAGAATTCCTCAAACTGCAGGAACTACAAACCTGATTCACAAATAATTTATCACTATTGAAAAAACAGAAAGGAAGAAAGGTAATGTTCCATAGAAAAAGCAGAAAAGTTGACATATGAAGAACATCACCACGCAAATAAGTGAAGGGCCAAAAAGAAAAGAAGCAATGACAACAGAATTTTTTTGTTAGATATGTCTAAACAACAAAGGAGTCAAGGAATTAATATTTACATCTCCTTCATCAAGGTGGACATGTTTCCTCAAGAGTTTTGCAGAGAAAACCACCTTCTTGTCGGCACTTGGGCATCCAAAACCAACCAAAACTTGAATATCCTGTCTCGATAATGACCTGAAACCAACTTTCTATTTCAGCAAAGCCAAGCAAACTAGCACTAATCAAAACAAGTTTTCAAATAACTCCTTTAATACAAATTTTTTGGATAATTGAATATATTAATCCATTCAAAGAAGCAGAAGACTGATATATAGGGAAAAAAACATCCTGAGGAAAGGCAAAGAATGAAATCATGGAAAAGAAAATAAGAAACAAACAACTAAAACAGTCACAGTAGGAAATTAACAAAATCCAAAACATTAACAACGTAGGATTTTGTCAGCCATTACTATAGTCTAAGCAAATGCTGAAGAGGAATGAATTCCTCTAATAATATTTTACTAAGACAAACCCCTAGAAAAATACACTCTGAACTTCAAGCTCCATTTCATCAATTTCTGAAGAAACAACGGCTAAGAAAGACAAGGTTCAAATCACGTTAACAATCACCTCTGTTTCTCATTATAATCAAACTCTTGATTGTTTATAAAACCGACCACTATCATTAAGGTCCACTTACACACCAAAGATCATTTGTAACAAAAATTAGATAACCTTTATGTTCACAGCATCAAAACTCTTGATTGTTTATGAAACCGATCATTACCATTATGGTCCACTTACATGCGAAAGACCATTCTTAACAAAAATTAAATAATATTTATGTTCACATCGTCAAAACCAGAAATCAAATCTATATCTTTGCAATTCATTTGCAACACAAGGTTGAAAATTAAATCTTCCAATAAGTATTTATACTAACAATCTTCCAACCAACCACAAATGCCAGTAAACACTAAGACACAAAAGTAAATCCATCTCAATGCAACAAAATATAAATCAAACTAACCAAACAAATCCATTTCGCTTTACATACAATGCCAATCATTAGAAACCAAACATAAAAAAGAACGGATATACAAACCTTAATATATCAAACCGATCCTTCCCGAAATTAATGCAAGCAGTTTGCACAGTCTTGAAGTCCTTAAAATCAATTCCAGCATCATCCTTAACTTCCTCAACAACATTAGTCACATCAAATCCCAACTCTTCCACTATCTTTTCATCATCTCTCCTTTTATGATCAAAGTAATTCTGCTGAACTAATCTCTCCATCAACTCTATCCACTCTGGCCATGGGTGCACCACTTCCACCACCATCCCCTTCTGCCCCTCCAACTTGCCCAACTCAGTCACTGAATCAGTACTCAAAACACCAACTGCAGCCTCATTTTTATCACCTTCTTCCGGGTATTCCTTATTCTCCCCATACTTCGATTCCCTCCAAGCACGAATCCTCCGGAAAGCATCTCCATTTGGTGACTCGGTTAACTCGGGCGAGTCAGACAATGCAAACTCAGTCCGATTGGCATCATTTTTGGGGATAGCAGAATCTGGGTTTTGCTCTTTGGATTGAAATTGCTGTTGGGTCGCTTGAGATTCCTTCTTCGATTGACGCCAAGCTCGGATACGCTGGAGGGTGTCGTCGTTTTCAAGCGATTGTTGTTGTTTCTGCTTTTCAATTTTATCAATTTGGTCAAAAACGAAACTCATACGAGCCGAGAGAGAAGTTGGATTCGGTCGTTCTTGATTGGCGGTACCCGCCGGCAGTGGCGAAGCAGAAGAGAAGGGCTTTGAATTAATTGAGGTAAAAACAGGAGGTGGATAAAATTTATAGGATTTTAGTCGGGTTTTATAAGAGAGAGAAAGGCGTTTTAGGAGAAGAAAAGCAAATGGCGATTGCGCCATTTTTGTGGTTTAACAAGAGAGTTTGGTAAGATGTAACAAACAAAAAGTCAAAAACCCTCCTCCATCGAAGGGAGGAAGCTTAAACCTTTTAGAAAGAGAAGAAGAAATGAATATTCGGGCCAGAATTAGCCCAAAAGAGAAGAAAAAGATGAAGAAAGTCTTGGTTTAGGGTTTTTAGGTCGTCTGATTTAGGGTCCAATACTCTTTTCCATGTCTAGTGTTTATTAGGGCCCAGCATTCAAGGGGGAATTTTTTTTTTTAAAAAAATGATTATTAGGCTACATCACTCAGCGCAAAGTGAATATAGCATGATTTGAACCCATAATTATTAATTTCGATCTTATTCCTATTTAACTATGAACCTACAAAAATTGTTTATGAATTTTGAATGTAAGATTAGATTTCCCTGGACGTTGAGATATACTTCTCATATACTTTTTACAAAAGAAAAAAATATATACTTTTATTAGAGAATCAAAGCCTCATTAGCTATTACTAATACATTTAAATAGTTTAGTTGCTAAAACTACTTATTTTACTGGTGAAAAAAAATTCTTTTTAGAAGAATAATATTATATTCATAAAAACATTAAGTTAAAAAAATTGATAGGCTTTTGCAATGAGTAGTTGCTTTAAATTAAATGACTTTAAAAATTTTATAAAGTTTTTTGTGGGTAATTTTTTTGAAAACACAAATTTTAAATACTTAAAACATCCTAATTTTATTTTATTATTATATTTTTAATATGATTTTTATATAATTAAGTCTCAATTTATGACACCAAACTCGGTGTTACCGCGTTTACTTTAATTCTAAATTGCAAGCTTTAAGAAATTTTAGATTTAGAAAAGATCAATAACAATTTTAAGACTGCGAAACTTCTTTTTTTTCTTTCTTTTTTTTTTTTTTTTCCAGGCGGAGTGCGACAAATGTTCAATATTTCTATAGAACAGTACATCAACAATAAACACAAAACAATTACAAATAGAAAAATTTTAACTTAAAAACATGAACTACCCAGCGTGTACATGCAAAAGAGAAGCATACGGGACTGGAGAACATGTTTCCTAACCTTTATTTATTTCGTGCGCGAAGAACGAGTTCAAAACCACTCCACCATACACTTGGGATAGAAACCTTTATCGGTGGCAATGGCGGAAAGACCTTTAAGTTCCTTCTGAACTTTACGCCTCTCAAAGAAGACCGAGCACGCAAGTGAATTGCATTTCACCCCACTCTCCACAAGCCAGTCCCCTCCTCCGCAGTGTCGACATATCTGGCAGAGAAACAATAACCATATGGTAAAGCAATGCAATCGTCAATATCAGGACTTATTTGATATTCGGAAATTTAACCAAACTGACAATGGGGCAAATATTATGACTAAAAAGGGAACAAATTACTCACAGCAACAAGGTGTTGCATTTCTCTCTCTAATTTTGATGTTTTCCCAGTTATAGCCACTGCAGCTGCAGTTTCATTTTTTGAACATTTACCGCACAGATGGGCTAATGATTGGACCAACTCACCGCAGAGTGTACAGTGGTTTGAGAGATAATAATAATCAATCCGAATGCGTTGTGGATTTAGAGCATGTACGCCACATTTACCAAAAGCTTCCCTGGCTGGGCGTGGCATCTCTGAGAACCACCGGTTCAAGTCGGCACCAACGAACCCAAAAACTCTTTGCAATGCTGGGATTATCTGTTTGTTGATGTAATACAAATCATTTAATCTGTAAGGGGAGTCAATAGCTAAAAGTTCCGATGGATCCACCACCATGTCAACCAGGCGAGCCCCGGGCTCCCCATGGATAACAACATAGGGTACTCGCTCTGCATAGCGTGGTTCTGCCCTGGGATCTGCTCTCATTGCTTTGGTTGCCACAATTGCTGCTGGTGGTAGTGAACTTACTTTTGTGTTGTAGGTTCCTAAGCGAACTTCTTTTGCAAAGATAAAATCCTGAAGAGAAACCCTCCCCGACAAAATCCTTGTCCATTGACGATCCAGATATGCTCTAACCTATACAAACAAACAAAAAGTAAATTTCATCATCTATGATAAAAGAATTTGCCAATCTCTTAACGCAAACTAGGATGGCATTCACAGTGGCTAAGCAACACAGATCAAGAATTGCTTAGTGAGCACAGGCATAGACTTCATGGCAATTTCAATATTGCGGGTCCTTTCTGTATTTTATCTTCCCCTAAAGTGTAGTACTTCCATAAATTGCAACATTTAAGGTATATCAAGAGGATCTGACTCCGCAATAACCAGAATGGCACTTAAGTTAAAGCCTATTTGCTTGCTTGATGGTTCTTCACCAAACCAACTCGTTAAATAATATCAGTTAGACAAGTAAGCATATAAATAAGAAAACTTAGATACCTTTGATATATCCTGATGTTCAAAAAAGAATCTCAATGACTGTTCCAATGTCTTGGCAACAGCACCACAAGTATCTCTGCGAACTGTCTCAATGCCTTTAGCATCAAAAATAGGTTTGACTTGGTCGGGGCTTTCGTAACTATAGCCAACATAGCGCTTCTTAGTAAGGAGAAAACATGGGTGATAGACTTTCTCCATTTTTAGTGTAACTGGATATGGGTTAATTGCAGATATTGCAGTTGCAATCTCACGCCCTATTTTGAACGATTCTTCGACAGTCCGCCCCTTAAGGAGGACAAACATGCTGCAATAGATTAAGTCCTTTAGTCTGACCATAACCTAAATGCTTAACGAGAAAAATCTACTATTATCTTTAACATGCATGACAAAAGAGATCAAAGATTATGAACCGACTCTGGAATCATTCTTTGTAAACCACGTGTAACATTACACATGCATTACAAACCTTTCCGACTTACATTTCAACCCTACTGCAGTAAGAGGTTTGACTACATACCTGTCAGTGTCACCATATACAACATTAGCCTTCCATTTTTCATGTGCATTTACATAGGAAATAGCTTTTTCAAGGGTGCTACGACCACATTGAACAATACTGTCGGCAAGCTCAGCACAAGGCATGCGACCACTAAATCCAGCAGCAGTATAACCATATGTTACATTTGCTATCAGCTTCAAAGCAAGCTGTCTTGCATTGAATATCTGAAAAGAAAATTAAAGACAGTAAATTATCATGTTTATTAATGAGCATGCATAAAATAACAATGAATGTCAAATATTAATTTATCCAGACATTATTTTATTTCACATTTTAGAGTGATTATTTCAAGCATATTTGCATATAATTGAAAAAAGGTGCGGCGACATACAACTACTTTTGACCCAGACTTAGTTTCAAACTAGTGTACATAGATTAAGGACCTGTACTATTTTGATTAAATTCAGTGTAGACATGAATGCATGAAGAAAACAAAGGAACAAAGATACCCTCTGAAGAACTTGCTGTGAAGGAGTCAAATTCTTCATTGCTTGTTTCACCATTATCCTGGTTGATAATATTTCCTCCAATAAGCGAGGCAGAACTCCTTTGCGTACCTATAGAACCAAAAAAGTGGGCATCATTGGATATTCAGCAGTCTTTTCTTTCTACTTTTTTTTTCTTAATTTCCAAAATAAAAGAAATTTTATATAGTAGAAATGATAATTACCTTTGAAGGCACATACATAACACCATTTGGAGTAAGCAGCAGTTGATCTTTTAAATCCCACAAAACATTTGGATCTGGTGCATATGAACTAACCCCAAGAGTATTTATTTCAGAATTTGCAACTTTTCCAAGGCACGTGCAAAAGCAAAGGTTGTGAGCAATTATCATGGATGGATAAAGAGACTGAAAGTCCAACACAACAACTGGATCCGCATAGAAGCCAGATTCAGGTTCCATCACAAGAGGCAAACACTCCATTGCAGGTTGAAAAGCAACCTGTATAAGAGAAAAACAGAATCAATATTCAATTTCAACATTTAATAGTACAAAATGCATACCATAGATGATTTAAAAGAGTAAGAGTAAGAGGAAGAAGTACAGGAAATGTCATAATGTAAAAGCCATCATAGTGGAAAGCAAGGATAAACATCACCAGCAACTGGAAAGGAGGAAGGAAAAATGAGAAGCAATAACCTGTTGGTTTCCAGGAGAAATAGCAAGATAATTCTGTGTATGTGCCAACCTTAGAAGCATGGATTCAACACGAAATTGTGAACCTCGAGAAAGAACAGAAAAGAAATCGATGCCAAAAACACGAGCAAGTTCTGATGTTCGATTTATCTGTAAAACCAATATGATCACAATGTAAAACAGGATCTATCAGTTGAAATAAAAAGAGAAGAGAAGAAATATAATTCTCAAATATAACTGATGTATTAAACAAATAATGTTCTGTCAAACAGATTTGGTTGAAGAAAAATGAAGGTACGAATCAGATATATTTCATTAGCCATGGAATGACATTGAATTAGCTCCATAAATTTACTCTAGACATCATGCGTAAAAGACCAAACACAACGCCAATAAGGACAGGCAAGAACAATCACAAGAAAAATAGTCATTTCTGGAACAAAGAAAAAGCTAATAATTCTAGGAGACAAAATTTGTCAACAAGCATTCTGCATGCAGAATTGAAGAGAAGCATTCATTAACATACCATATCAAGTTGATTCATTATCTCCAAATTCAACTTTGCTCTTTCAACCACATATTCGATGCATCTGTACCCTGCCCATGCAGGACCGCTTGAAAACCATTTTGTCAATACTTTATAAGGAATTGCTGGAATTTTTCGCCTCAAAACAGATTCAGCTACAGCTTCAACCGTATACATATTAAGTTTAACTTCAGTGCGCATTAACCGCCAGACATTGAGGACAATTCTACCACCAACATGGACACCACTGGCATGAGTTCGGCCCCATTCATCCTCTATTATTGCATCTTCCATCACTGCATTATCAGCAACCAATGGCTTAAGCAGCACTTCATCTTCTAAACCCTTGTCAGAAAAGTTAGTTTCTTCGGCTTTTATTTTGGTTTCAGATGGCGTCCTTGATATTTTATTAAGCAATCCTATACCGAGATATGCAGCCCTTTCAGCTAGAAAACCAAGAGAACTACCTTGTACATCCCAACCCATCAAAATATCAGGATCAAGAGAACATAAAATCTTCACAAACTGACCAAATAAGTGCTTCTCCTCAGAGAAAACAAACAATTTAAACCCAGATATTCCATCAAGACTTCTGCACCAAAATCAATGGAGTATGAAAAGTCAAAAGGATGGAAACTTGTTATGCGAACAAAATCGCACAAAAAGTTTTTGATGGAAGTGATGCTGGCATCAATAGGAGCTAAATAAAAGATAAAAGAGAATGATATGCAGGAAATATATATATATATATATATATATATAGAACATCAAAGGATGCAGAATTAATCAATGAATGTGCAATTAAATCACAAGCTAGCACACCTCTGACAGAATCCAGTGTTACTATACAAAAGCACATAAACTTCAGTCACAGAATCATTGTCATTCTGAATTGCAAGAGCTATGACATTGATTGCATCGAATCGAGGATCAGGTCTTAGATCTCCTCGAGATTCTGCGTGAACCTGCCAGAAAGTGTTGCACTATCAGAGATCAACCTCAGAACTATTACTAGCCAAGAAATCATAATCAATTATTTTATTTCAGTAAGGAATGGTCTGTATTTTTAAGAAACGCTAAGCAGCAACACTACAAAAATATCTTAATGGCAGTAATGTTAATGCTAGCCTTAACATTAGATGTAGACTTATTTGGGAAGGATTCACTGCCAATATTTTATTGTTAATGTAAACATAAGGGAATTTAAACATGCATAACGAAAAATATCTTAATGGCAGAAATGTTAATGCTAGCCTTAACATTACATTTAGACATATTTGGGAAGGATTCACTGCCAATATTTTATTGTTAATGTAAACATAAGGGAATTTAAACATACATAACAAAAAATTGTAAAACTTCAAGGAATGCTAATGAAATTATTATTCTGATAGTAAAAACAATATATAGGATCTTTTGCCATTAAATGATTTAAAATTTCTAAAAGGAGGATGCAAAAATGCCATGTGCTGTTTTTATATTTAAATTTGAGGGACCAAGCTTTCTAAAGTAATTTTTTGAAACATAGATCATTATAAGAAATAGTGCAACGACAAATATGCTGTGGCTGATACCTCCAAGCTTAACAATGTAAGCTGCTGCCCAGCACCAACACTTGCAGGATCTCGAAATCCTATTTGGCTTAGCGGAGTGGGCATTGATTTTCCATCTGGACCTGAAATCTGAGACAGATCTTGTGAGCCACCAGCCCATGTATTTACTTTCGTAATATTTCTCTCACTTTGACATGTTTTTGACTTATCACAGCAAGACTTCACTTCTGAATCAAGGACCACGTTCTTCCCTGGATGCCCTTGATCCAACATTGGACCCGTGTGATATTTAGAAGTATTTTCAGTCAGAGCCTCATTCTGGTAAACAGGTGAGGAGTTTTCCATGGCAATCATATACTCAGAGGACCCTGCAAATTGTTCTAAGCTATTAATAAGGCTTCTCCAATTTCTCTTTTTACAGAAGAAAAGTCATAAACTCTTACCTGTTAAAGATAGAGACTCTGCTGCTAATGCAATACTCTGTCTAGAAGTTCCTAGAAATAAGAAACAAAAGTTATGGACAAGAAAATGAAAAAAGTAGGAAATAATATGCAGCTCTTTCAACAAATCTAGCCAATACCTTTGTCATCACATGACAGCCATCTACAGACAGAATCTGCAGAAGGGGGTGAAAATACAGGTGTCAACAGGTACAAGAAAGACCCATCATTTTGATAGTGTGTAAGCACGCCCAAGGCAGCTTCTTGACGAAATTTAGAGCTGTTATTTCCTATTAAGTTGTTTTGACTTTCCTTCTCTTCTCCACTGTCCCCTGAAAAAAATGGGAGAATCTCATCCAAAGCTCTCCCTTTAAAAAAGAAAAAAAGAAACAAACACAAATCAGTCAACAAAAAATCCAAGCAGTCATCATGGCAATAGCTTTTCATAAGGGCCTTACTTAGTTGCAACAAATTTGATATAATTCTTTTAAAACAAATGCAAAGATGTAATTAAAATGCCAAAAATATCATAGACTTTACTCTGACCAATACAAGCTACCCAGCCAGTGACTTACTGACAAATTTTTACCAATAAACCATAACCACAGGACAGAAGAAAACTGCTCCTTCGATTTCTCAAAAACCAAAATGCACTTCCTTTTTTTTGGAGGAAGGAATGTTTCTTGATACATGGTAACACTGATACCTAATTGCTTCTGTTAAGCAGAAGCGGTTTTAACCAAATATAAAAAATAATGAAATGTGAAGGCTCAAGATATTAGAGAAAGACAAAATTCACCTGATGTTCCTTGATAATTTCTCCCATTAAAAAGAGAAGGCCAATATCTGGTAGCAGGTGAATGTGAATCATTTTCAGTTGCTCCTTCATTCCAATCTGCTGCTGGGGGTTTGTTGCAGAAGGTCATGCCAATTAACTCGACAGGTTTTGCCTCATTGCCAACAATCAAGGCAGTATATTGACCATGTTGTCCACTACCACAATCTTCATTCTGCAGATCAGTTTTGTCAGTCATTGCGTCCATGAGCACAAATTTGCTAGTACATAAAGAAGTTCCACTTGAGTTGTAATTTTTGTGGATGTAATCATCCATCCCAAGCATCTGATGCTTACATGAAGAAGCTGGCAAACACCCAAAACCACTTGCGCCTGTTTGCTGCATGCTCTCATCGAGGGAAACTATTTCCTTATGGGATTTTGAAGTGTAGGCATCAGAAGTTATGGGTCCTGAAGAAGTTGCTTGAAAGCCAAACTTCTTACCATAATAAGTTTCACAATGACCAGTAAAAATTGCTGAGTCATGCTTCTCAGGGTAAAGATTCAATGCTGATGTCTTCCCCATTTGTTCAAGGTGGCCTATGTTAGCCTGTGGTGGATTATAAATGCCAGAAAATTGGGGTAGAATACAATCCATCGAATCAGAATGGGTAGGTTTGAAGCCAGCAGCCTTTTGAAATTCCTTTTGTATATTGAAAACTGATGGCCTATGGTTGAGAGATCCAGAGGCCATCTTGTCAAGCCCATCATTTAACTCATTAAAATCTAATTGTTTTGGGCAAAAGAAAATAGCTGTTTCCTTTTCTCCCTTCAAATGAACATTTTCACTCCTAACAGATCCACAATCAGCAGGCTCAATTTGGCCGCTTCGCTTTTTTCTCATCAAGTCCCGCACGGAGCATTCAACTAATGTGCTTCCTTCTTGCTTATAGCAATCATTGGCATGTATATTTCTATTTAAAAGATTGGAAGTTTTTCCCAAATCATTTGCAACTGGGGAACTTGAGCCTAAATATTCTTTAACTTCATCCGCAAATGCTTCAGTAATGTTGAAACTAACACTACCCAAGTTATCCTTCCCCTTTTCTGTCACAGAAAGAGGTAAAGAGCCCCATAAAGATTTTTTCCTTTTGCGTTTAGTACTAGATGTTTTACCAGTATCCTGCGAAGACCTCTTAAATTCAGCTTTTATGTCTGTTTTCGAAGAAATCGTGACTGATCCAGCTGAAGGTGTTAGAGATAGATCATCACTGGAACCATCTGTTTGGGGAATATTTTTGCCTGATGGGACTTGAGTATGATCAAAAGAATGATAGATTCCTTCCTTCTGACCCTCAAAGTCAATTAAATCCTCAACCGAATCAAGAATATCCTGACATTCTTTCAGTGACTCACTCTCATAATCAATACTGGCTTTCTCTAGCACCTTATCAATGGTTGTTGCAGGTAACAAAGGAGTCAGAATAGTCTCACGAACAATCTCATCATCTGAGTTTATATCTTCATCAGCATGAGAAGTGGCAAGCCACCTTAAAAGGCCCAAAGCTTCTGTATCTGTAGCCTGTGAAAGTATTAGTTAATGAATAAAAACTGATAAAGCAAGTAAAAGAAACTGGAGGCCTAAGTAAGCACTTTCAAAGAACTTCAGCAGCCATAAGGTTTAATCCTAACCCCCTATGAATCTAATAAAGTTTATTCATGCACAATTCACAACCAAAATCTGATAACGAGAAACAGACAAAAATCTTATTGGCAGTAGAATGCTAGTAGAACTAATCCCATTATGAAGAGGATGCTTGCATAGCAAATGTTTGCCGATAGTATTCCACAATCCCCAAGAACTTAATCAAGCATTGCAAATTATATAATAACTTACAAATCTAAAAGGAATTTAGTGGGCAAGAAATTTATTAAAAGCCTGGTTCAAAAGATAGTCCGAGGTTCCATTAAGTTATTTAATGGTAGAAAAGATAAAAACAAATTCTAAAGCACCATTCAACACCTTTTCAGATAAGGACATAAGGTAAAATTCTACCAACCATTAAAAATTACCATGCACTGAATTTGCACGATCAAAAAATAAAAGACAAATCACAGAAAATATGTAGCATGATACCTCTATGGGGAGAAAGGAGAAATTAGGAGAGCCAACAATGCATTCAAATGGCGACTTCTATTAACCAATAAGAAATATAGCAGCTAAGTGGCCCAAAGTACACATCGCCAATACTTATAAATGCATACAAATATAAATGGTTAAGAAATGAAAGCCACACAGGAGTAAAGAAACAACAGCATTTAAGAAGACGAACACAAATTTTATAAAAGCTACCTTTGGGTCAGAGGGTAGCACTGTTTCTGACGACCGTATTTCAGCGGTAGACAATAGTTCAGGACACACATCTTTGTCTTCAGATGATGCAGCATTCATCTCCTTGTCACGTGGCTTATGTTGTTGTGACAGAGATCCAAGCAGGTTTTGTTCTTCCGAACAACTTAGAGCTTGTGGAACATCATGCTTCAAATTGATATGTGTATGTCCAACCAAATTTTGCTTGTCAGCCAAAGGCAGGACTGACTGTTCAAATCCCAACTTATTGCAAGGCAAAGTTTCTTCAACTTTGCTCAATAATTCCATTAGTTTGTTCTCAAATCCAAGGCCAAGTGAGAGAGCTTTCAAAACATCCTTGGAAAGTGGCTTGTCAGGGTCAGAAGGTAAAGCTGTCTCATGCATCCCTGTCCTTTTGTACTCCTCCTATAACAACAACTGTAAAGCTCAATAACGAACAGAATATTAATTGGCTTCATGCAGAACAGTTTATATAGGTAGGAAAAGTTCAAACCTCCCAAATTGGAATAAGTGACTGAACCATTTTCACATCAGAACAAGTTTGTGATAGAGATGTGTATATTTTGAATTGGTGGTTAAGAATGTCTGAAAAGTGAAAGTAGCGAACAATTTTAGACACAAAATGAAGAACATATATGGCAAGCACTAAAAGGAAAAGCCATACAAACCATCTACAGTAATATCTCCCTCAAGTTCACATAAACTTTGACGTTTAACCTTCCCAGTGTCTTGGTCTGATGATGACTCATCAAGTTCATTTGAAACGTGCCACATCCATTCACCTGGAATTGTGGAAGATACCCAAACTGGAGAACTTACGCACACATCACAACTTGAATCTGCCTAATTGCAATTTCATATCATAAAAGAGAATAAGACCTTACACAAGAAAGGAAATTCATAGCTTTATGAAATATGAACATCTGACAGCAAAAGGCGAGAAAAGACAGGAGTGACCTGAAAACCACCAGAATCTAATTTCAAGTCATCCATCTTCTGCCCATGTTGACCACAACAACTACATTTTCTTCGATGAAAAAAATCAGGTATGGGATTACGAAACTTCATCCTTGATAAATGAAGATGACCCATCCCGTACAAGTTGTAATCCACCTACAAGGAAGAACTGAGCTGAGATCTTGAAAACATAATTAAAAAGAAGAGCAGGATGAAGTAGTGAGATTTAATATTTCAAGGAGAATGGTTTATATGAAGCATTTCAGGAAATAATAAGATTTTTCAAAATCAATAAAAATGCCACCATAAAATTTTAACAACTATTCAGCCCAATGGCTACATTTCTAAGCAGCCAATTGATGAGATTTAGAAAATCATATGTAACTGTACAAGATATACAAAAAAATACCATTAACAAGTCTGACAATAGAAAATACAACAGAACTGATGGACAACTAAGCATGGGAGGGGAGCATTTCACCTACAATTCTTTTTACTCCAATACTACAATTATCCAATCACAATAAAGAATTATGTAGGGGTGCACCACTTATAACTGTGGGCTCCACATAATTTTGTATGGACCCTACATAACCTTGAATGCTGATTAGTTAATTGTAGTACAATTACATAGGTGATATGCTCCCGCATGGGAGTAAGATAAATAGATAGAGTCAATTGGCAAATGAAAAATAATATAGAAAGTAAACAACTCTGGCCTCCCTATACAAATGATTTTAACACACATTTGTGCAGTACCATGTGCATGCTTAAATCTGTGAAGCAATAATACAAATCATTTACCTATTGCTGGTATTTTAACAAATCCACTATTACAAAGCAGTGTCTGTGACTCAGATTTGTGGAATAGTGTCAAACAAATAAAAGGAAAGTTCACAACACAAACACATACATATGTGTGTGTGTGTGTGTGTGTGTGTG
>JBBYHO010000020.1:15637654-15649870 GCA_038382025.1 Adansonia gregorii
ATATATATATATATGCTTAAAAGACAACATGTACCGTTCGAAATTTCCATAACGAAGGATACGTTTACTAAAATAAATAGTAATATTTTAATATTTTTAATAAAAAAAACACTAGGAAAAAAATAACAAACAAACAGTAATGCGTTTTTATTTTTATTTATTTATTTATTTATTTTGAATATGGTTTAGTAGACCGTTGGCGCAAGCTTTTGACTTTTGTTCACTTAAACTGATAAAATTGAGAGTGGAAGTGTTTTGAGTTTTGGAGCAGAAAAAACAGTAACTGAAACGAATTTAAGATCAAACTCTCAATTTGATGGGCATTTAGAGAAACAAAGAAGAAGGAGGAGCGGAGGAGGAGGCCAAAGCGAACAATCAAAACAATTCCTTTGAGAAGAAAGACCCACATTTTTTTTTTTAATTTGGGTGCCGAAATCTCTTTTTCCTTCCGGTAATAATGGTTGCAAGAACCCCACCAAAGCAAAGGAAAATTGTGGTGGCTCCTCTTAATCCTGTCCTACTCAGAGAAACTATAAAGAAGGTAAAGTTTGGCACTTCATTTTCTAATCAATTAAGTAGAAAAAAAGGCTTTTTTTTTTGTTTTTTTTGTTTTAAGCTTATGGGGTTTTGTTTATTTTTTGATTGGGGGATTTTGAAGGTGGAGGAATGTATGGCAAGGTTGCAAGAGTTGCAATTTACAGTTGTAGGAGGGTCGAAGGTAATATCGGGGGTGAGTTTTAAGTCCGAGGAGTACTGGGGGTTACTTGAGGACTAGTCTTAGATGCAAGCAAGAGTCTTTGAGGTAAAGGCTTAAATTTTGGGTCTTGGTTTTTCTTTGTTTAAACTAAGAAAAAAAAATTCGATTTTTTTTTCTCCTTTCTTGCTTACTAAATTGGGTGATTTTCAATTTGAAGGATGAAGAATTCTACTCCAAGGAAATCACCTGTTGGGAAGTTTCCAGCCACTGCCGGAGGTATCTCCCACCCTCTCTCTGATTGGATTTGAATAATGGTTTTCTTTATATGTTTAAAATTTGTGCCCAAATTTTGTTTTCTTGAGCATTGCTCTCCGAAATTCTCATTCATCTGATGAAATGATCTTTCAAAGTTCAATTTCTGTCACCTACATTACCCAGATTATTCATTTTTCCTAATCTCCGACACCTATTCGAACCTGGACATGAAAGTGTGATTTTCAAAAAAATTTTAAAAAATTGAGTTTACTCATGTCACATTCGTCCCAAGTCCAACGTAGTCTGTCAGCAAGCTAGGAAGAAAAAGGATTGACGGTATTCCAACTTTTTGATGCAGTTGAATGGAAGGGAATGTCATTGCCAGCAATGCTAGTAGGGGAAACAGTGGGTGAAATACTTCAAGCAAGTCAATTTGCAAGACAAATCCTTGCAGCAGTTGAGAACAAAACCAAGAAGACAACTGCCGAGGATCCAAAAACTCCATTGACAGAACGCGCAAACCAAAGACCACAGCCTGAAAACACTGAACTCAGAGCCAGAAGAAAGAGGAAGAAACAGAACAAATTGCAGCTAATTCGAACTGAACCCGAATCTCCATCTCTTCAAAGGGCTCGTTCCAGGATCAACTTCAAGGTTTCACCTCCCAAATTCAGGGAATTTGATAAGGAAAACAATAAACATATGGCGAATAGGGTGTCACCAAGGAATAAACCGTGGGCTAAAAAGACTGTTTTGTTCCCAAATCCTTTGTTCAGTTCAACACCAGCTTCAAAGCAACAAAAGTTCTGCAAGACAAGATCTCCAATGATCGCAACAAATCGACAAACTCCACATAAATTCTTGATCAAGTCCCCTCCATCAGTTTCCAAGTTTCAAGTCAAGATCAAGGGCCTACCCGTGGTTGTTTCGCTATCCCCGACAAGATCAACCAAACATAAGCAAGGAGTCACCAAAAGTGTCTGCTGCTTCCAAGCTTCATAGATCATTTTTGCCTTCCCAATTGGCTAACAGATTGGTGTCCCCATTGAAGGGCAGAAAAAGCTCACCAAAAACTGATGATGGTAGCCTTACCGATTGGCCAACAGATTGGTTTCTCCATTAAAGAGCAGAAAAAGTTTGCAAGAAAGCGATGCACAGACGAATAGACTGAAAAAGCGTCCGGTTTTAATGCCAATCCGATTATCGACTGGGAGAATTTAAAGGTCATGATAAAGTTTATTTCATTTTTGTCTTTAAGTAAATAAAATTTAATTTCACAATGTCAATAGTTGATTTGGGTTTGATTACATGGTTGTGAATTACACCGGTTGATTCGATTTGTTCTCAATGTCCATAGTTGATTTTTCTTGCTTCGTTGTGAAATTCATCTCATTTGATTAGTTGATGTATTCTTTGGTTCAATTAGACCAAGTGTTAATAAACAAAGCTTCTTGTGCAATGCCATTTGATAAAATCTCATCATTATTACTCGACAACAATACTATAAATATATATGCACCAGACAAATTCGAAAATGGGCTGTGTTGAATATAGTAAAAGCCAAACTTGACACTTGCATAATCTTATCTCTAAAAAATAAAATGAAGTGTAAATGTTAAAATTAAAACTCAAGACTTGCCAGATGACACCTTTTAAAAATAATGACATAAATTAACCAAGTTAAAATTCAAAATGCTAGTATCACCTATTTATAAGTTGTGAAACAATCTAACAAACATCAGCTAGGCCTTTAAAAGGATATATAAAACTCTTGGAATTTCTTGTGCTCGAGTACAAGAAAAAAATTGAAGCCTTTCACTCTCACATCAATTTGATAAGAGAGATTATTAGTAAACCGTTTGCCGTTATGGTTGTGGTTATTGGGGCCAAATTAAAAAATTGAAACAATTTATAGAAAAATGGCATTTTTTTTTTCATTTGAATTTAGTATAATTTTCATAGTCTTAAATGGACACCCAAAACGAATGTCCAAATGTTACTATCTGAATCAGCATAACAGATCATCCAAAGGTTATTATCCGAATCCGCTCTAAATTTTTCAAATAGTAAATCTAATCCCAAATCCAAAATCATCTAAATCCGCAATATCTAAATCCCTAAAAATCGAAATGAATAGTGTCAAATATTCAAGATTTTACTATTCATTACCATTGCTACAATCGTAACCTATAAGTATAAGAAGAGAAAATTATGTTGAACAAAATCCAAACACAGAAACAAGGCAACACCTTGGACGGTATTCAATTGTAGTTTAACATGTACAAAAACGGGAGTTGTTTGAGGAAAAAAAAAAGTAACACAACGAAGCAACGAGCATTGCAACAAAATGGTTCAAAATTTGTAGCAATTTTTTTCTTTTAATTTGCACAATAACTCTGTTCAATCATTTTCCCTCTTAATATTATACAGATCAAACACTTCCAACCCTAAATCGGGCGATGGAATTTTGCAATTCTTTTCTACATATCATGATTTTGAATAAAACCCAGAGAAGTGGGCTGCAGAAATTTGATAAAAGCATGGCAAAAATTGTTTCTAAGAAGATACGATAACCACATTACTGTCTCAGAGATGGGAGAATCTTCGTACCTCAACTGGAGGCACTCTTCCTTGCAGCATATATGCGGTAAGCTGCCAATCCTACAATGGCTACAGCAGCTCCAACTGCAAGATATGGCATCGAAAATGATCAACAGTTCGGTATGGTAACCAATAAAAATAAAGAGCATTTCGAGTCGAAGCAACTTTGAAGCAATGCAAGGAGTAACATCTCAGATTGTTCAAAGATTATTTATGCTTAGGCAAAACTTTAAATACATATTTCAGCTCACATATTAATCCTCCAAGAAAAGCATAGCATCCCTTAGAAGGGAAAGCTAAAGTGTCTGAATTTCTAATATAGACTTAAATTGAATCATAACTAGATCTTGTCAAAAGGACTAAAGTGCACACATTCTATGCAAGTCAACCACGGCAAAGGCAGGCCCGTTAATATTTTCCCCCGCCAGAAGACAGAAAGAAAGAAGAACTTTAAAGATGTACACAGCAACAAGTTATTGGAAAATCTAAGTGCATTGAGAATAAAAACAGCCGAAAGATGCCAGACAATAAGCATACCTGAAACAAACATGAGAGATCGGTTTAGGAGCCGATGGTACTGCTTCCGACTTCTCCCGGCCTCAGTTTCTGGAATGCTCAAATGTGGATGCTCAGCTGCATTTACTATCCTTCGGAATATGTTATTGAAATCGCTCAATTTTGAGCTGATAGGTATAGGTGCCTCTATCCCCATATCTTGGCTAACCTGCAAAAGCAACATTTGAAACACGATACATTTTCACTCCAGTTCTTCAAGAGGAAAATTATAAAAGACTCATTCGTGAGACCAACGATGACATGAACATATGGTACCC
Organism: Adansonia gregorii; assembly: GCA_038382025.1. NCBI lineage: Eukaryota > Viridiplantae > Streptophyta > Magnoliopsida > Malvales > Malvaceae > Adansonia > Adansonia gregorii. Next base: position 15,642,041 of record JBBYHO010000020.1, read on the forward strand.
CTTCAAGGTTTGCATTTTATGACTCTGATACATTCTACTTATTCATTTAACTATAAGAAAATTAAATTACTAAAAGACCTAAAGCACAATACCCTGGTAGAATACTGTATTGCCATGGGAAATGAATCCAGATCATCTTTAGCAGCAACAATAAGGCAAGGCACCTCATAACCAGTGTATTCACCATGACCAGCAACATCCACAAGCAACTCAGTTGCTCTCTTCCATGAAGACTCATCAGAGCTACAAAGGCCAGAGAATCATCAAATACAAGAAAAGAAAGAAATAACATGTGCAAATGCATCTAAACGAATTTTTACAAAAAATCAACCACAGAACAATATATATATATATATATATGTATACATATTTACTTCAGTTACCACGAAAAAAGTACAACCTTCGGCATAAATAAGGTCACATAACTGAAAATCATTAACTAAGCATAGCAGATACTTCTAAATGTAAAATCTTACTTCGTAACAAAATCATGCCTCCATTTACCTGTCATAAACAAATACTGCTATGTCACAGGCAGCCAATGACTCTTTACTAGAGAGCAGTTTTGCAACTCCCTCTTCAGGGATTTCTCGCAAGACTAGAGTTTTCTTTATTCCCTACAAAAAAAAAAGAAACACTTAGCCCAAGAGTTGAAATATTAAAACATGAAAGCAACAAAATTTTATCAACCTAGATACATCTCAGTATTGCTATTCTAACTAAATGCAAGGAAGTATATGCCGAGGAATGATAAGTTTTAATGTGCAAAAGTTCCGGAAAGGAATTACTTTGATACTGGTTTTTCCACTAAAATGATAATCTTCAAATATTATTTCACCCGAACCTTCTCCAGAGTCTTTCTAGTGCACCCATGCCTACCTACTTTATGGTCTAGAAACTAGAACAGCAAGAAATGCATATAGGTGAAAGTGAAGTCACTTCTAGAGTCCCCAATCCCCTGAAAAGACAAAAGTACATCCTTGTGTTTTGAGGAGGGGCCTGCTTTCAACAAACAGTCACAAGACATGGTGCATAGTTTAACGGCACTTACCCCAGGTAGTTCCACAACATTCACAGCATATTGCTCATCGGTAGTAGGAGAATATGAATCAGAATAGGGCCTACATTAAAATAAATAAAATTAAAAAAAAAAGGGGAAAAGAGAATCAGCTATCAGGAAAACAAATTCTAATGAATACCTGCCAAGAAAAGAATTCATTAATGCAGATTTCCCAGCGTTCGCTGGACCAAAAACAAAGCACTGGACAACATTTCTTTCTGATTGTTGCTTCTTTCGATCTATATGCCTTCTCCTAGTCACGCGGATCGCAGACGAAGGATCAGCAGGATACCCAATGTATATCAAATTCTTCAAGCTACGAGCTGGGGCTAGGAGTGTCATAAGGGCCCACTACAGTACACAACATAACTTATAAATTATAAGCACATGCTGATCATATGCAGTCATGATCAACCCAAATAGCCTATCCACACACATGAATGTGCGTTCACTTGGTCAACAATGAGTTAATTTTTCACGAGGGGGTGAAAACCATGAATACCTCTGACAGAAATGCATCAAGTGATAGCCCTCCCAGTGCAGTTTTGGCTGCAGCATCCTTATATGGAGCATCATTCCAAGGACTGAAGTTAAGCAAAAAATGTCAAACATTATCCACAAAGATATCCATTTGCAACTTATAATAATAAAGATCTCTTATATGTGCAAAATTCACATACAGTTAATTAAAACAGTTTTTGAAAATAAAATCCCCTGATTTTCAGTACGTGAAGATTTTTACTAGTTTTTTTAGTCAGCAGCAACCAGTTATCCTGCTATTTTGGGACAAAAAAAATTGCATGCTCACTACCACTACCCTTACCCCCCTCAGACAAAAGAAAAATGGGAAAAAGTTGAGACATAAAAGACATCCTGGCCCTTAATTTGCTTTCTCAGTAGGTGCATATTGCAATCTAGCAAAAGAAACTTGAACTAATATATTTCGAATTGGAAAAAATACTTCTCTGGAGCAGTTGAAAAAACATCCTCAACTTCAATAGGCCGAAGGTTATTGTCCTGAAAAGGACAATATTCCAATTGTTAGAACTTCAAAAACTTCAAGGAGAAGTTATTAAACATTTGCAGAATGGACAATGGCAAAGGCAAGGCAAATATAAGTAAAATAATGTGGGAAAGACTAAGTCATACTAAGTCAATGTCAAACAATTCATAGACTCCCTTCAGGAATTCAATAGCTTCATTTGTAAGCTCCACACTCTACACAAATGCAACAGAGAAAAGCAAAGAGTCATAAAGAAAGTTTCAATAATGCCACAGAAGAGCATATATGATGAAATATGTAGTATATTATGCCAATCTGAAACAGGAAAATTCATAATTGGTCTAATATCATCCAATTTAGGCACTGGTCATCTTAAACCACGGATAGGCATTCTATTGGTGACCAAATATAATATTAATAAGAAGTCATATCCAAATCTAGTGCTTCTAAAAAGATTTCACTCTGTAGCCGACACAGTGGCATTACTTATTCCAACTAACGCCCATATGGACAATATTGTAAGCAAAAAATTGTCAGACACTGCTTGCTGAAAATGAACACCGAATTAATATCAGCTTTAAATGCTTCTTCAGGGTTTTCATAAAAAAGACTCTGTTTATTTAAATGAAGCATTACCTGATCAGGAGCTCGTTTAAATGAGGAATATGGAATTAGATCATCTGAAAGTTCGATATCATTGTTATATCCAAATTTCCTCAGGACAGTCCATGTTGTCTCAAGGCGTCCTTTCTCTATGAATAGTGCATGAAGAAATAGAAAGCCAGTCAGTGTAAGACCACGTTCATTGACTCCTTCAACCAACTTATCTTGCACAACCCGTTTCACACCGACTATTTCTGAAGGTTGTAATGGAGCATTGAAACATTTGACCTGTTTTGCAACAAATTATTGGATTCTTCAAGATGTTCAAACACAAGATCTCTTAAGTTAACATTGACAAAAAGCTTGTTTCAAGTTTAATTAGATCAGCATTCAATACATCAAGCGATGAATAGCACATTCCTTATTCATGAAACAGTCACCTATCTCAACAGTCAACCTATATCCCAACCTCATCCCAACCACTTGAAAGGTAAATGACAAAAATAAATCAAGGAACATATGAGGAACCTGAAAATCATTCAATTCTGCATCGCTAAGAGCACCATCCCTGTCATGATCACAAAGAATAAAAATTCGCTTCAAGGCTCTCACACAGCGTGGCTTCAGAGTTTGTGTTTCCTGATCAAATAGAGGGCCTGTTGGATGCAGCACTGCCTTTTGTGCATAGTAGAAAACCTCAGGGATCTATCAAAAAGGAGATACTTTAAAAGTTCAATTCCTGATAGTATCAATGAGTTCTACAAATATCAGTTAGTGTCATATAACTAACTACATTGATGCCAATTATCACATATGTGCAAACAAGATCAAGAAGCAAAAAACAGGAATCATTGCTAAAACCAATCTAAAATTTATCAGCAGTTTTTAGCAACTGTATTTCATATTAACTTCAAAAAACAAACAAAACAGGGCCTAGGCATATACCTGAATGTGTTTATATGCAGAACACTCAATACAAGTTTCAATCTCCCGAAACTGTTGCATTATTGGTGACATCACCTGTTCCAAGCTCACTTGCTGCTGGTCATCTCTTAAATCCAGCTTACAGCCTACTACTATGACAGGCACCTTCACCTGCTCAATAAAAATTTACCTCAGTTTCTGCAAAAGTTGATTCATGAAGGAAATTATACATCACATGATCTGCCAAGTCAACTAAGCAAACGTAGTGATCTTTATTCAAGCATGGTGAAATCTTAAGCGAGCCAATTAGCTTCCAAAAGCAAATTTCAGTAGCTTAGACACAGGTTCAAATGCTGGTAAATTGAAAATGTAACATCACATATGATATTTTGGGAGTTTTTCCTTATATTCCTCATACCCATGTCAACCTTATAGAGTTCGATTTGAGGCCAACAAAGGCACAAGAAGTACAATTAAGAGCTGTAAAAGCATAGTTAAAAAGTTTTTAACCTCTTAAAATCTTTTACATCAAAAGAAGAAACTATCACACATACACGAGTACAAAGCTAATTAAGATAGGAACCTCTAATTGGCGAAGTTCTGGAAGCCAGAAAGTACTCAATCTATTAAGAGTTTCAGGCTGATCACATGCATAAGTAAGCACAACGGCATCAGCTCGCTTCAGCTCTTCTGCTAGTTTACCTCTATCCTCCGGACTAACCAAAAAAGAAAAAGATTCAAAATTTAGGCCAAAAAGACGCCAAGAATCCAAAGACACAAGAAAGCATATAATCACATTCAATTTCTTTATTGCGTTAATCCAAGTTAAGCCGTAGATAAAGCTATTACACGAAATTTACAATTCTGCCACCATAAATATTTTCTTTTAAAAGGAAATTAAGTAATAGATAGAAATTATACTTCGAGGAGGTGTCGATGATGGTGATTGGGACACGGTCGGGGTAGAAATCTTCCGGCAACCGAGTAGGCGGCAACAACCGGGGCACATTCGTCGGGAAAATGTCCGCGGCGGCTGTTACAATCAAGCTCGACTTTCCAGTGCCTCGGTCTCCGGCCACCACGATCCGAACCCCAGTCTTCCCTGCCGGCTTCGAAGATTTAGCCATTCAAAAATCAAGAACTACAAGAAAAAGAGTAAATATATGAATAAGCAAATAAATAAACATTAAATGATCGGAGAATTAAGAAAGAGAACTGGACAGTAGGTTGGAGGGTGAAATTTTGAATTTCGAGAAACAAGAAATGGAAGTAAAGGGGTAAGATAGTGGCATGGAAAGTAATAACCTGAAGATTGAGGTAGATGAGAGAGAGGGAGAGAGAGAGAGGTTTCTGTTTTGATGGAGGACAGAGGCCGCCTAAAACCCTAGGAAGGGGCGGCGGAGGCGGTGCGCTTGGTGGAGGCGCTCTTTTTGGGAAAGTTCAAGAAGAAGAAGTTTCCCGGACTCAAACAAAGATAGATCGTAACTTCTTTTTTTTTTTTTTGTTTAATTTTTTATATTTTCCTTCCAATTTAGAGCGCCGTTTTCTTGTTGAGACAATCATGGTCGTTGATTCGAAGATGGTTACTGGACGGCCAAGATTTGCTTCAGATCACAATTAAACAATCTTGTTTGGCTTAATTACAGAATAGCCCTTGTACTCCATCACTTTCTTCAATTCAGTACCTCAAAAAAAATGTTGGCTCAGTAAGCGGTTGTATAATGATTGATGATTCTATCAAATACATAAATATTTTAAAAGTATATCATTAAATAAATTTAATATTTAATAAAATTATGAGATGTAGCCAAAATGCTCTATTATTATTTTAAAAGTGCTATGTTTTACAATTGAATTCGATATTGAAACCACTATCAGCATTTATTTAACGATGCTAATTCAAAGTTCCTATTTACTTGTTTAATGATATCATAATAAGTATACCTATTTGGACCAAAAAAAACTTTTTCAAATCCTCAATTAGAAAAAAAAGTATAATACAAGAGCTATCTTACGAGAAAAGCTTTTCATTTATTTACCAATATCTTTTACAAATGCACATACAGCACCGTGTCAAAGATTATCTCATTCATTTTTAATATAAATTTTGAAATTTCATTAAACGAATTACTAAAGTGACACAAATTGTTAAGATATATTAGAATAAAAATTAATTAAAATAGATTTGTTATAATCTTTAATTCACTTGTAAAATTAAAATATTCTGCCACTAATTTTATTTATATTATGATAAAAAAAGAACACATCCACTGAATATCATGAAATAATTATTCGAAGAAATATATTAAAGACATGTTTGTATTAAGTTTTGTAATTAGATAGCTTGATCATGAAACTATTAATCTTATGATAATTTGTTCATTTTTGTGAGATTTCATAGGATTTTCATTTGTAATTATGTATTTTTCAATGTAAAATTTAAATCAAATATAATTTAGAGTCAAGAAGTTGGACTTCCCACTAAAATATTACCCATCCATACAATAAATATATGTAACGCTTTGATTAAAAATTAGAATCATTTGCTTTTGACTAAAATATTTTAAAAAAATTTTGAATTATTTTATTTTTAAAGAAAATTTATATCTTTTTATTGTATTTGAATAAATTTTTAGTTTTTGATTTATATTTAATAAGTTATTATTTAAAATAAAATATTAATTTATGTTAAAGTTTATTTAAAATATAAATTAAAGATTAAGCTTATTTGCATGTAAAATAAAAGTTAACGGTTTAAGTGAAGGTTATTTAAGTGAAACAAATAAATGTTGAATTATATCATTAATTTAATTTTTTTTATAATTTATTGATCGGCACAAATTAACTAACATTCGTAAAACATGTGCTTTTTTTTTACATTTTATGTTGTACGTTAAAGTAAATCGTTTAACTCAATCATTTTTATATATACATTAAACAGTGTTAGCAAAATAAACTCCACATGAAATTCGAGATTATAAATATCTTATAAAATAATATGAAAGCTATCTCCTATTACTTTTACGTGTCGCAAGTAATTGTAATTTTTTATAATTATCACATAATGTATTTGCATTTTTTTATGTTATACTAATATTCAAAAAATATATAAATTTTAACATATCATGAATATTATATGAAAAAAATAATTAAAACATTACATAAAATAAAAAAATAATATTAACACAATATGAATAGATGAATAATGTATCAAAATCTACATAAGATGAATTATTAACGTGACACAAATGCAAATACGATGATATGTGACCTAAAATTTAAAGTTATTTGAGTAGTGTTAATTAGACTTAATAATTTCGAGAACAACATGATTATACATCATAAAATACACCAATAAGAAAGTCATAAATACATAAAGATATCAAAATTCATATAAAATAAATTATTAATATTTTAAAATTTACCTAAATAGATAATGAAAAACATAAATATAACCCCAACACACCAAATAAAAATAGAAACATAAAATAACAAAATTTGGATGAAATGAGTTTTGGTTATTAACCAACTCTCAATGTCATCAATATTACAAAATTACCCCAGGTGAAAACCAACTAGGGAGATTACTTTAATTTGTTTTATAGATTTGCACATTACATTCAATTTCCTATTATAATATTGATATATTATTGTAAATAATGTAATTAAAACCAACGAATATAAAATTTTAACATTGAAATCCAAGGTTTTGACAAATCATTTTCTCATTAATTATTCAATTTTAGATTTTTAAATCACGTTTGATGCCATTTCCAATGTCATCATGATAATTTTATCATTACAATGATCTTATTATTAAATTGGCATGTTCAAAGGTTAGACAATTAGATCAACTCGATGACAATTAAATTAAATTATTATTTAATTAATAAAAAATATTTTTTATTTAAATTTAATTATATAAATATATAAATATTAATATAAAAATAAATTTTAATATTTTAACGTTTTTATTAATAATAAAATAGTTTATGAATCGATCTTAAATAAAAGAATAAAAAAAAAAGTTCGGGCTACAAATTCAATCCAACCCATAAAAATCTCAATTATTAGGGTGAACATCTTCTTATTGATGGGTGAAGGCCAAGGAAATGGACCAAAATTTGGTTTCATTGTAATAATCTGTCTCAGTACTCGAAAATTTTCTTGTATCTTTGGTCTTTCAGTTCAATAATTCAACAATGCCTACAAGTTTTATTGTGGACAACATCTCAATTCA
>JBBYHO010000020.1:15649970-15671936 GCA_038382025.1 Adansonia gregorii
ATATATATATAATCAGGATAAAAGCCTATTATATTATTAAATTTAATATTTTAATTAATATAAATTTAAAATTATAATAAATAAAAAAAATTAACAATGTTAAAAAATTATTTGAATATAAATAAAATATTGACGTATTATGTGATATAAAATTTTAAATTTTATATAAAAAAATCCAAACCCGACCATAGGTCTAAAACTATTCTTGTATAAAATTTAAAATTTTATATTATATAAAACGTTAATATTTTATCAATATTAAAATAATTTTTTTAACATTATTAACTATTTTTATCTATTTATTATAATTTTAAAAATATAAATATTAAATTAAATAATATAAAAACTAAAATATTTTGCTCCCTCTAGTATAAAAACTTAAAACTTTTATTCTAAAACCAGCAAAGCAGGCAGTGAACTTTACATCATTTCATGCTTTGGATCAGATATTGAATGAAACAATTGGGAGAATCCCTGGAATGATGCTTCATGAATTCTGTTTCTGTCATTGCATCAAAATAATAATGGATGTATTTATATTATATTTTATAATTTTTTATATTAATTTAAAATTTAATATATATATATAAATATATATAATTATATAATAATTATATTTAAATATTTAATATTAATTTTATTAATTTTATATTTTTTAAATATATTATAATTTTACATCACATCTAAAATTATTAAATTTACTGTTTTAAGTCAAAACGTGTGGGCTTCTCATCTCACGTACTGGGGCCTTGAAGTTCTAATAATTTTATAATAAATTAGCACGTTGGGGGATGCGTACTGGACTTTGTTTTATCATCATAATCACTCAAAAATTGAAAATAAAAATAAAAGAAAAAAAGATTAAGGTAAAGACAAATCTCAACAACAAGATTATAGAAACCATTGTTATTTACATTGATCAAGAGCTGTCATAAGCTCTAGTCAAAATATTATCAATTGAAACCTAAACCCTACACCAGAAAAAGATGAAGATGCCTTTGGTTTTGCTTTCTTCAAAAAGGCAAAGACCTGTTTCTTTTTTTTAATAAAGATATCGTATATTAAAATAAGAGAAAATTTTATGAAATATTGATATTCGAAATTTAGATTTGTTAATATTTTATTTTATCAAATTTTAAATGTGATATAGTTTTTTTTCACTGAACCCAATTGTTAGAAAAATGCACATAATTTTTAATAAGTTTTTTCTAAAATTTTAAATTTACATTATGATAATTTAGTTATGTCACTTCTTTTAAAAATTAAATTTTAAAAAAATATTTTTTATTCGAATCATTTCAGATTTGAATCATTTTGAATTTGAATAAATTTGGATTTAGATTTTTAAATTTTTTTTAGTTAAATTGAATTTGGATAGGACACGTTCAAGTTTAAATTTTTTTGGGTAAATTTTTTTAATTTAAATTTATTTTTTTAATTTTTCTTAAAAATAGTTATATTAATTAAATAAATTATAAGAAGTTAGATTCAAATACACAAAAAATAATAAAAACAAATGGAAAATACAATAAAGAAATGTGAAGGGCTGGTAGTCCTTGAAAAAATGGATTAAATATTGAATGGATATTAGCAATCTAATGATCTAATCTTTAGGAAGTGGAAAAAGGAAGAAAGGGGAAAGCAACCTAAGTAAGAGTCAAACGTCAGATCCTGAAAATGAGGTCCCTTGGGAGACAACCCTTTCGGGGTTAGGTTTGGCTTTAAATTATTATTTATTTGTTGGAAATTGTCATATAGTCTTGGATTTGGACTGGAAATGGACCAGGTCGGTGTTAATGACTCTAAAAAGTTCTAAAATGCCCTTTAATTTTAATCACGTGATAAATCATATCAACAACTTAAAACTGTTGTAGGCTTCACTGCATAATTAAGATAGTTATGTTCTTCGGATTCTTTTTTTTAATATGCATTTATATTCAATAGTTATTTTAAATTTAAGTAACAGCAATTATAAGTGTCTGAGTTTTGCTTAACTAACGCCATTTTGTGAGTCTGTGCTTAGTAACTTTGATTAACTCCCCAAGACAAATTTCTTTTGCAAATTTATCATTTGGGGGCAACTTGGTAATCAGCATAATTAGATTAATGCTAACCTGCTTTAATGGGCTCCTCTCATTCAAAGTTGCCTCCGAAAAAGTCTTTAAAGATCACTCTCATTGTCAATGCAAGAGAATTTGACCGAAAAATTTTTCACCTTTTATCACAGTTGAAAATAGGAATGAGATTGGTCGGTTGAATCAGCGTCTAATCTAAGTTAATATATGATATATAAAATCGAAAATTCAATCAATTTCGATCAAACTGATTAAACAGATAATTCAAAGGTTTCACGTCAACACTTTAGAATCGATTTTTTAAAAGTTACTTTTTTAAACACAGAAGCAACATTTGAATATTTGCCTGTTCTCCCCTATATATTAATAACCTGCCAGCTTAAATTGTTAGTCCGAACTCCCTATAATTTAGCTTGTTGGGAAAGAGAGACCATGCTGTCAAAGGGTTTGGTAGGTTGTCTTTTATTGATATTGCTGAGTAATTCAGCGCTACACCATGGAGCCTTGGGTGCACGATTTCTTGCATACAAGTTGGAATATCAAGAGATTAAGCCTCACAAAACTTGGAAGCAAAATCCTGACAGTGAAACTGATGGCTTGTTTGCAACCAGTCACAGAGAAATACCCTCTTCCCCTGATCCTCTGCACAACAGGTAGCAATGCAAGCAACTGATACATATATTTGTGTGTGTATGTATGTACACAAAGTGGAAGCTGTTGTTTATCTAGCTCTTAGAAAATCTGGAGACTTTCTTCTTTTATTTTGGGATTTATATATATTCATAGTTCTTTCTAGGAATTCTAAGATATGAATCTTTTGATTTGTATAAGACCTGCATTTGCTGCTGCAGAACTTTAAAGTAATAGGACTTCATATCATTCATTGGCTTTTCTTGATAAAAAATTTTGACTCAATGTTGTTCACAAATCAATGCAAAGATCAATATTTCTCTTTTTTTTTTCTCATTAATCCGATCTCATGTATTTTGTACAAAGATGTTGGGATTCAAATTTCAAACTTACTGTACATCATGACTGTTCAGATTCATCACATCCCTTGTTTACTTTTTCACTTTCATGGCCTTTGATCCATAAAAAAAATAAACAATTGGAAGTCAAATTTCAGCAAAACAAGAATAAAAAAGCATTTACAGTTTCAGATTGATAGTGGTGGAAGAATTCCATGTGATTTTTACAGTGCTGATATTTCTCCAGTCTGTTTGAGAGGATGTTTATGAAATGTGGGAGAGAAAAAGCTCAATTTGCGATACTTATTCAAGCTCAACTGATGTTGATAAAGCTTGAACATCGGATCCAATTGGTGCTGGATTCACTTGGACACCGGGGCTCAACCGGTGATGGTAGTGCTTGAGCATCAATTCCTGCTGGTACCTATAGTGCTCAAGCACCAAGGTTAAGTTGGTACCGATGGTCCTTGAGCACCAAAACTCAGCTACTGTCCTGTCCTATATTGCTCGAACACTGAAATTTAATTGGTGCCGATGGTGCTCGAACACCAAAACCCAACTATTAAGCCGAAGACTGATAAATACAGCTAACAACCTGTTTTTGAGCATGGGGACAAGACAGATACTGAATGAAGTCGGAATGTAGACGTGCAGAACTGTGAAGAAACTCAGCAAAAGCGTCGGAATATCATCATCTCTTTGACTCAATCTCGAGCTAACAAAATTTACCATTAGTATAAACTTGTTTAACGTGTTAACTCCGTGAAGTTTCACTATTGTAGGTTAGCATCCATTTTCAACCTAGATTACATTCCTAGGTTTGAATTTAATCGAACACTTAAATGGGCTTGGGGCCCTTACTGCCCATTTTTCTACGCTATTACGACTAGACTACAAGGAAAAAAACTTCATAACTGTTTACATTCTGAGTCCAAGACTTGGTAAAAAGTAAAGCTTAGTTCAGCTTTGGATTGGATGTTAGCACCAATAAATAGCTGAACAATGTTTGTCCAAAAACACATTTATCTGTCTACATTTGCAATAACTTCCAAAAACACATTTATCTGTCTAAAAAAGATAAAATATCCTGCAATTTACTGATCAAATGAAAGTTTCATCTAAAAGAAAAATGCTAAAGGTTAAGCCAATTTCTTATGGTTCAGAAATTGAGATCAGGAAAAGACCAGTTCATGACTAGACAGTTCCCGCTAAGAAAATTTTCTTGTTCGATCTCAAAGATCGTGACAGAACCTCTTCACTTCACATGGGGACCCCATGTCAACAAAATTGTCTGTTCCCCCCTGATGTGTCCACTGCATGTAGCTGGCATGACACGTGGACAACTGTACTGCCACGTGACCCTACGTGTCCACCTGAAAAAACTCATTATATTAACATTTGCATCAATTTTTCCCATTCACTGTACTGCATTGATCAAATCCTACGCTATATATATATATATGTTTTCTCGTTCGCTTAGCCCCTCAAGAGTCTCTGCCACTGTAGTTTCCTGGTATCCAAACAAAAGCCAGCTCAGAGTTCATAGAAACCATTTTCCAAGGAGTCAGAAGCCTGTTAGATTTTTAGATATCAGATTAATGGCTTCTGATCGGCAGCAGCAGTTTCCTCCTCAGAAACAGGATTCACAGCCTGGAAAAGAACATGCCATGAATCCTATCCCTCAGTTCAACAGCACTGATTACAAGCCTTCTAACAAGCTTCAAGTATAGTTTCCTAATCACAGTTCAATGTTCACATTATATATCTAAGTTCATTTATTTCTTTTTTCTTGAAAATTATGTTGTTTTAGTTTTTTCTCTATTTATCGTAATCGATTATATTTATCTTAATCGCTTACAATCACGATAGTGATAGTATTCACGCTCATTATCACCTGATATGATAAGTCATGTGACCAAAATGCATCGCGATTGCAATTTAAATATCTGCTAATCAATAACCTTTGGTTATTTCTAAACTTGAAACTTATTGGATAGTCTTGTTCCTCATGGAAATACTCCATTCATTCATGTTTGATTAAATTTCTTCTGTTTTGCAGGGAAAGGTGGCATTAGTTACTGGAGGTGATTCTGGGATTGGCCGAGCAGTTTGCCACTGCTTTGTCCGAGAGGGAGCAACCGTGGCGTTTACCTATGTGAAGTCTCATGAGGACAAGGATGCACAAGACACTCTGGAGATGCTGAGGAAGGAGAAGACGCCAGATGCCAAGGACCCAATAGCTATATCCGCTGATTTGGGGTTCGATAAGAACTGCAAACAGGTTGTTGATGAGGTGGGGAACGCTTTTGGTCGGATCGATATTCTGGTTAACAATGCGGCTGAACAGTATAAGGCTAGCAGTGTGGAGGAGATCGATGAGGAAAGGCTTGAAAGGGTGTTTAGGACCAACATCTTTTCCCAGTTCTTCACGGTCAGGTAATGCTTTAAAGTTTGGCAGAATATCAGTAAAATGTGATCACTGATCAATAAAAATGGTAATTTGATTTTCATAGGCATGCTTTGAAGCACATGAAAGAAGGCAGTTCCATAATAAACACAACATCCATAGTTGCATATAAAGGTAGCGATATGCTACTCGATTACACAGCAACCAAGGGCGCAATTGTGGCTTTCACTAGAGGCCTTTCACTACAGCTCGTCAATCGAGGCATACGCGTCAACGGCGTTGCACCCGGACCCATATGGACTCCACTGATACCAGCATCCTTCGATGAACAGGAAACTGCACAGTTTGGATCTGAAGTTCCAATGAAAAGAGCCGGCCAGCCCATCGAGGTTGCCCCATGCTACGTGTTCCTTGCATGCAACCACTGCTCCTCCTACATAAGTGGCCAAGTCCTCCATCCAAACGGTGGTGCCATTGTGAATGCTTGATACGGTGCCATATGCATACAGGGTTTAACCCAAAGCTTCTACTTTTAGTTTCTTCTATGTTATAAAGAGTGTTTTATATGGTTTGCTGTATGTAAGAGTGGTATAAACAGCTTATGTATTTCTAAATGTTAGTAGCCTTTGGTAAGGCAGCCTCAAGACTAGGAGCCAAATCTGTGCTTAGAACGTTGATGTTAGGGCTGGTTTGTTTGTAAAGAAAACATCTACGGTGCTGGGTGTCTGTAAGAAGCAAAAACTAATAATGGAATAAAGGAGGAGCCATATTATATTCTGTCAAATGTTTATAGCTGGTGAACATTTTTGTGGATTGTCTGTTTTGGGGTATAATTTAAAAAAAAAAAATTAGCAGTGTTGCATTCGGACAACTACTCACATTCGATATTTACCTAAATATTCACCTCGAATACGGACAAGAGCTCAGTATTGGGATCATGCAAAGTTTAGAACAGTTTCAAGAGCTGAGAATATTGGGATTGACACAATTATTGTATTGTTCTTGTCTCTGTGAAACATCTAGAATAATGCCATTCCAAATGCAAACTCGGATTTGTTACAGAAGTAGCAAATTTGAAACTGGAAAATGCGGTAATGAGGAAGATTTGAAGAACTGGGTTCAAGGTCTTCCCGTGAATATTTGACTAAGAAGCTGCCTCAATTTGATAGTTAATCAATTTCTGAGCATTGCAATTTCTTCATTGAGGGTATCATATAAATTCTAATGCATCTGAAACATGTTTTGCTCGGAGATAGAAACAGGAAGATCATTATGCATTCCCAGAGGTATTCTTAACTGAAAACCAGACAGATAAGTATTCCGAAAAGCACCGTTAAAGACAACGAGGAAACAAGAAGCCTTTTTATTTATTAACCTTTTTCGAGTTCGAACCTGACGGAATCCGGATAACCGAGCAATTAAGAGCAAGTGAAAAGCCCTTGCACAAACTATTGCCAGTGTGGCTTGATCAGTTTGTAGTTTCGTGGATCCCCTGGAGCTGTAGGGATGGCTAGGATGCCATGCTCCTTAAAAGAGCATGTTCAAGCAGAGTTATTGATAAGAGACAGATATGGTTATTACGGGAAAAAAGACGTCAACTTTATGTGTTCAGATTCTTTATTTTTTTATGTATTCATATTTGATATATATTTGAATATAAATATGAAGATATAATTTTTCAAAGAACTTTCAAATATATAAAAAAAAATTAAAAAACATTAAACATATTTGTGTAAAACATTTACTTATATCCAACATTTATTATCAAATCTGAGTATGGTCTTAGACTCTTAGCTTAAAAAGCAATGAAAGCCCGTCAAAGGACATAAATTGCATTCAATAAAAATACAAGGTTAATCTGTTGCCAGAGAAAGAGTAACAGAGATTGAGGACCTCAAGCAGACTAGTAACTATAGCGCGTAATTCGCTTCTCACAGAATTGCAGACGTCGATGTTTTCGTCTGTTGATCTAATGGCTTCCCTGACCGGCCCGGGTATTCCTGGACCTATATCAGGGTTCACTTTGTTGACCCATTCAGTATCACTTTTCCTAAATTCATGCCTGCAGTGATTAAATATAGTAATCAATACTTAAAACACATCAAGCTGACTGAATGTTAGAAGTTACGAGGCTACGTTATCCGGAATTTTTTTTTATACTTGTATCCAATAGAAATTTAAAAAAATTGAATATATCTATTTCGAGTATATATGAGTATCTGATCTTTATCTCGAGTTCGAGTAAAATAGGTTACAAGTTGTTTTTCACCTTTGACGCAACCGTATTACACTTGAAAGGGCGGCCAGATATGGCATTAATCAAGAAAAAGGGATTAAATTTGCAATCATAAAATCTATGAAACAAAACTTACCCGTCAGCCATTTCATCGATGATAGTTTTTCCAACACAAGTTGCACCAGTCCTTAAGATGTCCAACATAGCTGGTACTGTAGATGTTGTAGCTGAATGAGTTCTTGCCCAGTCAGGGTTTCCGAAGCCGGTTTTGTACCATTAACATCAAATCTGTTTCCATACTTGCTAATTTGAAAATTTTATTAACCATCAAGCAAATCAGAGAGCACAAAGAGCCAAAAATCAAAAGCTGAAAATTGATCTCAGTTTGTAACAGTCATATAAACACGGACCGACATGTCTTTAACAGCGAAAGTGAGGCCACTCAAGAGGAGTTTGTGTTGATGATCAAGAGGTGAAGGGCTTGGTTGGACAGTAAATTTCTCCATGAAAGCTCCATACTCGAAGCTTTCTGCCATGCCCGTTACCGCTAACTATCTCTTTACTCTGTGTCTGTCTGAGGCTGATCCAATAATGCCTTTTTTCCAGAGCAAAGAATTTCATATCTTATGTACAGGTGCTCTGTCAGCATCAATTTTGCGAAAAATATTGTACTGTAGCTTGTTTGAGTTGGGCTGACATTCGATGTAAATCCGATAATTATTTTATTAAATTATAATTATATTTAAAATATTATATATTTATATAAATTTAATTTATTAATAATTTATATTGTATAAATTTTTATTTTAATTTTATATTTATATTTATATTTTATTTTAATTAATTTTTTTAGATTGTGTTTTTATCATGTGATGGCATCATGCCTCAAATAACGCAATCTACTGCCGTCAATCGCTGCATCTTTCAGGATTCAGATCTTTCAGATTCAGAGTTCCAACTTCCAAATGCCTTGAAAAGCTTCATGTTATCGAAGATTTTGTGGACGATTTGTTAGCCCAAATGTAGGACCAAAAGCCTGCTTGATAGAGAGACCTCTGAATTTATTCAGCCCACAGAAAAGAAAAATGAAAAATGCTTCATGGACCTCATCAAACACATTTTTTTCCAATTTTCCTCTCAAACAAGTTTAAATAGAATGATCTAACGTTCATAAATTTTTTCAATTTATTTTGGCAGAGTTTCTGTTTGTTTTGGTTTTTCCTTTCCCACCCATTATTCTTTGTCAGGAACTCAAATGCCAAACAATGCAGAAGACTCTTCAAATCAAATCCCAATTTCTTCACTTGGAAAACGATCTATTCTTAAACCCATTTCTTGAAGCGGCTATTTCTCTTCAAAGTTTCAAATTTTCATCAAAGTCTCCAATTTTCTCCACCACTCTTCTGCTTTCTCGCAAAACCCAGATCCAAAAACCAGTTATTTGTGCAAGAAAAAGCAAAAGGAAATATGGGTCTGAAACATCAACATTCATGCTTGAATTGATCTCAATTTTGTCTTCCAATCTCAAGATTTTACCACAACCGTTGGATCTAGTTGTCCAAAATTTGGTTTGTGGAGATGGAGGACTCAGGCTTTTGAATGGTCTTAAAGGAGGAAGCTTTAATGGACGGAGAACAACAGCAACAAGAAGAAGAAGAAATGGGAAGAAAATTACAGGGTTCTTAGCGATTTTAGGGTCCTGTATTCTGTGCTTGTTGTTTGGCAAAGAGTTAAGCAGTGAAGTGCTTTTTGGGGTTTTGGGTTTTGGCTTTTTTGTGCTTGCTTTGATTAAGGAATTGAGAAGAGGCCTGAAACATTGGGTTTTTAGGTTTTGTTGCATTGGAATTTTGGTAGGGTTGGGGTTAAGGGGAAATGAAGCAATGAAATCGATTAAAGAAACTAGGGGTTTTTCTTCTTCTCCAATGGTGGAAATTGTAAGGAGAGGTAAAAGAAGAGGTAGATGAGCATTGTAAGAGAAAAAGGCTATCATCAATACCAGAATTTTTCAATTTGAGTTCTGCTTATTTTGTTTATTCAGACGTATTATTTGTCTCTTTATCAATTTTAATTACTCCAAACTGCAATAACATCATAGTAAGCTTGAAGTTACAAGTAAACTTGCATACGATGCAATTCGATTTGAATCTCAAATTTATCCAATATAGCAGTTTTATCGATGATTATACGAATCATGAGGCAATGGCACTTGAAATTTGATATTTCCGTCATTTTATTTCTGGTCACCATCAATCGGCAATCAGCGATGAAACCTTATGCCTTTTTTGTATAGCTTTTTAATTCCTCAAAACAATGACTACTTGCATATCTTGTATTTTGTCATATAGATCAACAAATTGTGTTGTCAGGAATGGTAATTTGAACAGTAAGAACAATTAATAAACCCTAATTAGACATATATATATATATATATATAATGCATTGAGCGAAGTTTTCAACATTTGGACAGGAAAGCCATTTGCTCAAAATGAAATTGCAATTGCTTATGTATAAAACTGAAACCAGCACATCTTTTCTTGGGCTTGGTTCAAACCACAAGTTCTACTATATATATATATATATATATATATATATATTCTTTTGCTGTTCGTATTGTTTTGATTTATGTCCATCATATTTTATAACATAAATACGAGAATATCACCCATCAAACAAATAAAAAAACTTTTAAAAAAAATTAAATATATCTGTAATATATGTATCAGACACTCGTATCAAAATCTGAGTATCTTAGTTTCACATCATAGGCATTCGAGTCTTCATGCACATAATTCTGAGAAGATCATTTTTCTATGTATCTTCTGTTTGAATGAAGAAAATCATGACAGCTTCTCGGCGGAGTAATGATTGGGGGCTTTATTAGGCTTTAATATGATGTTGAATGTACTCATTAAGGCTTCACATTCATCTTTTTCATTTCAATCATGAGAATCCTGTTAGAACCCAGATGACTTGTCTTTCAGCAATAGCCCGGAAACCACGACTGTTGTTTTTCCTCTGGTAGCCCTTATCCCTCACAGTTCTATCCTGTTAGAACCCAAGCGGCTTGCCTTTCAGCAATAACCCGGAAACCACGACTGCTTTTTTCTCTGGCAGCCATAATTCCTCACAGTTCTATCTGCCGGCTGTGACTACCTCGCGGTTTTTCATCTGTGGCAGCTCTCTCCGGTTCAAGCCACAAGTCTTACCGCTGGTCACGGACCCCCCAGCTTGTCTCTCCTAAAGGCAATGACTCCTTTTATCACTATTCCAACACCGTCAATGCCACAACAGAATTACGCTACATATATGAAAGCCAATAATCACATTAATTCCAGCAATGAGATGAATAACCAGATGTTCACGTTCGACTCAGAAAAAAAAAAAAAAGTAAACAACATTACACTTAACAAACAATATTCTTCCTACTGACCCTATATCAAGAAAAGTTTGTAATCCATAAATCTTTTCACCACTCGTCAAAATTCGAGTATGCAGATAGGTTAAAGCAATCAGAAACTAATAAATCCACGTATCTCTAGCTGTTGGAGAAACCTGATATCATTGCAAATCTTCCACTCAATATATTCACATTCATCAAACAGAGTGAAATATAAGCCTACAGAAACATATTTAACCACACATCATTTCAACTTCGAAAGCCCATATCCCCGTGACACCTTGAGCGGATTAAATACTCGTATATGGCATTCAAAATGTATAAATTCGAAGCAATATATATCCCGATATAATTGGATCAGGAGGGCGGGTGGGATGAAGAAAAGGATAAGGGAAATCTCGTCAAGTGATATGGATATGCTTATCAAACCTTTAATGCGAGTGTTGTCATTGGGAGGACATTTTTCCGGTAATTCACTGGTCCGATCTTCGAAATACATTGGCATCACAACAAATGCATCATCCTCATCTTGATCTTCCTCCATGATTATTACATGAAAGCTAACTGTGATCAATATATGGAGTGATCTAGGAACGATTATCCCTATGGAGAATTACCATAGAAATATATACAACATGTTTCAGTAGAATAGATGATATTTATAGATAGGTGCGAAGTATTAAAACCGCGGCGCACGAAGGATTAAAACCACGGTGTTGATTTACATGCGGCGCGCACTGTTTTAGTACCCTAAATACAAAGCATCGGGCTATTTAATGCATATCATGTTTCCATTAGAAATAAGGTAACTGACACGCGACACTATTAATTTTTTAGATATTTGAGCTTCCAGGTAGAAAAACCATGGTCTTCATGCACATATGTTATTTCTTATGAAGGTGCTGCCATGGCAGACAACTTGACCTAGCTAGTAATGCAGCCGGTTTCATTTTCTGGTCGAAGCTATGAGCTTTATATGCAGCTAGTACTATGTACATTTTAGCAATGAGGGCCGTTTCTTAGAAATTTCAAGAAAAATAAAAAATATTAATGAGGAATCAATAGAATCTGAGAAGGAATTTTCATTGTCAGAATAATTTCCATTATTCTCATTGAATGGCAAAAGGCTAGAGATTCACTAACATGGTAGCACCAGTTTATCCTTACCTTGATGTACCCTAGTTTACCAAAATTACTTCATAGATTCCCATAATTAGGACTAACTTAAGTTCAAAAAATGTCCAAATTTCATGAGTTAATATCGACAAAAAACTACTTCCCTAGGATACGTTAAAGAAGAGACTGTTCCGTTTTATGCAAAAATTCTATCCCATCAAAAGACGAAGATTATTAGTATTCAGCTTACTAGTTTGGTGCAAATATTGCAGCCATATCCTTTTCTGTCTCAGCCCCGATAAAGTTATCAGGTTAACCTTCATTTTTCCAATGAAATGCAATAAAGAAAATCTCTTCAAGAAGACGGTTCATATATGCAAAACACTGTCACTTCCATTGTAAAATCACTAGTTTTAGACATTGAAATTAAAAACCGTAAGCTTGATCAAGTTGTATTTTCTGTTCGACTTATAAACTGGCATATCGATAATTGGACCCTTGTGATATGCAACTCATACTGAATCACATTATGTCGGATTCTAATACTATTTCACCTCAGTAATATGAAAAAGTCATTCAACTTCTCTTATCAAACTCTCCGGTTAAAGCTTGACTAAATAACAAAATCCTTAATAGACACGTCGAAAAATTTACATACATTAACCCTAACTTTTTCCCAGGAAAAAAACGTATGCTTTCCATTCTGACGCCATAAAGAAAAGAAACAAAAGAATCAAACAGGAAAGTGTGAAAAAACTGCCATAATTTTGAGGGAAAAACGGCAGGTGTTGGATGTAGAATCTGAAAAAAGGGCATGTCGATATTCTCGATGTGGGTTTCTTGTAATTAAGCCATTCAATTTTGTGATGAGCCCATTCAAACATTTTAGTAACTCTACATGGTCGAAATACCAAACAAAAAGTCAATTCCAAAATATGGCAAAATTTTTCCAACCCTAGAACAGCACCCTGATTAGGCTGAAGCATTCATTTACACTTTTCATCATAGGTCATGCAACGACATTGAGATAATCATAGACTGATTTAGAAAGGAAAAGCCAGAACTTGGAAATACCAAATAATAACCAGTAACGAGGTTCTATCACATTTAGCAATTAGCAAGCAATAAGTTAAGAACAAATAAGAAATTATAGCTTTTTGTATTTTTTTTCTTCTACATAAAGATTAATTCTTTCTAATACTATTGTGCTTTTCATCCTTCAAGCCTCATCGGAAATGGAGAAGAGTATCAGATCATGCAAAAAAAAAAACAGTTTAAAGATTCAAAATTTCACTTGTTTATGCAGAAAAATAAGAATTTATTAAATTAATTTACTTTTATATGTAGCTGGTAAATTCATGCCATAAATTATTGTGTCAAAACAGCAGATTTGCAGGACTTACCTTTGGAAAAGCTCCTATTTTTAATGTAGTTGGAGAGAAGTTGCAGGAGACCCCCCACAGCTACACGCTATGACTTTTATGACGCGTTTTGCTTTGCGTCTGTTTGTCGTTTTGGGTTTGGGAAAGTAAAGTTGATCCGACTTTCATGTTTTGGGGATATTGCTTTTTATACCCCTTGATTTATGGTTGCATTGCATTGAAGTCCTCAGCTTCCAATTCTAAAATGATTAGAAAATATAGTTCAATAGAAATGTATGAATACATCTGGAAAATGGGGTTTGGAAATGAAGATTTTATTTCTGAAAATGAAACAAATTTGAGATATAATTTCCACCATCCATGCATGTAAGTTTGATTCTTCCTTTTTCAAGTTGAAAACATTAAAACGGGTTGCTTCCAGTGAGCTCTTAAATGGTTGATACCATTGCCATCTATTTGATTGAAAAAAGGAAAAACAGATAAAATGAAAGGCAGGAGATGACTACTTTATTGAATCCAAAGGAATTTATTACAACATTTAAGTTCATCTTATGTTCTCCAAATGTTCTAAACTGATGCTTTAAAGCCTATAACATATTACCACTAAATTGGATGCAAGGGAAGAAAAGTCATTGGCAGAGCAGCAGCCATTGTTTTCAGAGAAGAATTACATCTTCTTCACAATGGCTTCAAGCATCCCATCAGCCAAACAACTAGTAGCTTCTTGGTTGTTGACTGGACCAGGTAGCTGGAACGAGATGGTGAACTCTCCCGGGGGGCATAGATTTTGTGTCAGCATATGGAAGATTTGAAAGTTCTTGCATACTATTTTCTCACCAGTTGTTGATACCCCCTTTATTAGTACCTTTCCATCGGGTTGAATGTCACAATTGAATTCTTCTGCACTCGTAAATTCAGATATCTCAATTATTATCCCCAGTAAAATCATTAATAAAATACGAAGAAAGATCGATACGATGATTCATGCTTTTCTAGCAGATGGAATTTGATATTCATCAATCACGACAACCAAATTAGCTTCTATCATAAATCCTGGAATGGAGGTTTACAGGCACCAGGAGAGAAAATGCTGTGGAAAATAATTATCGAAAGATAAGGCTTTTCTGATCAAATGAAGGAAATCGATGTTCTCCATCTTATTTCAAGCAAGTTAAGCAATCATGAGCAGAGTGAATGATCTTAAACATTAAAGAAACTTACTTTTATCCATTGATACCCCAGGAAGGGCGACACGAAAATAGTATGAATCCTCCAATTCACCGATCTCTACTTTCCCTACAACCGGTCCCATTGTTCCTGTTGCTGCTGCACCAGTCAGTGTAACTCCATTTTTGGTAACAGCCATGATATTATCCAACTCCTCCCTGGTTGACTGTGAAGGCAGAAAAACCATAGATGGGCCAAATGTTTCTCCGGCCTCAGTCTTCTCTTTCGTTGTTGAAGAAAACATGTCACCTGGATTAGTTGGACCGATGTATGGCACACAATTGAGAGGAGCCACATCAAGAACTGGTTGCTGGGGATTCACACGATTAGGCTCGTAATTTTCACCCCTTGCCCTATCAGACCTGCCAGAAGACATGTAGGCTGTCATGTTTACGCATGGACACCAAAAGCGAGCCCTAGGATAGAAAAGCTACCTCTCACAAGCAATTCTACAACATAAAACGTCTCCCTCCAGCCCAACTACGTCTTATCATATTTTATCGAGTTTTTTCGAAAACATCAGCAATGAAACATGGCTTCTTCAATACTCCATTGAAAGAACATGTAGGAAATCTTATGGAAACAGGACATGGAGAAACACATACCATAATATCAGTTATTTAAGTCAGGCAGGGAATCCTTAGTCACAACAATCAAATTCGTAAGCAAGTTTCTCAAACAACATTGAGAATACTTATAGCCAGTGACAGAGTTGAGCACCGAAAGGGCAATGAAGTTTTTCTAACTATGAAACAAAAATCCAAAACTATATGCGTAAACAAATGGAAAACTAATTCAATTTGACATTGGCATGCATCAAATCACCAATAACATATCAAAACAAAAAAAGCATCATATTTGAAGTAGTTTTGCTCAAACCTTCGAACCCCATTATTCAAATTAGGGGTTCTCACTTCTTCTGATGAAACTTCCTCATCTTCTTCGGTAATCACAGACTGAGAACTCATCGCTAAGAAAGTATGTCTTAGAGATTCTGCTTACAGTTCATGTAGGTTATGGCTGAAATTTACAACCATGGATTATATAATGATCACTTCCTTAATGCAAGAACGCTCTCCTGGTGCACTCATTTATTATTCCCCTCTAAAATTATTAATACATCCTTAACTGCCTTTCATATTTTTTCCTTTTACTGCAAATTCTATGTTTTGCACCAGATTCTCTATTTAATAGCATACATAAACTTCCAAGTAAAAAAGCTGGTTAGCTGCCATTACCAAAACCAGGAAGATATGCACATTATGCGCGTCCAATACATGCATAACACACGCGCGCAATGAAATACGTGCAGCCATCTTTGCCTTTCACAAATGTATAACACGCGTGTAGCATGCACGTACTTATAATTTTCAAGAAACCAACTTGTCAGTTTTCTAAATGGAAGCTTACTTGTGCTACCATTAAAAGAAAAAAAGGAACTCTTCAAACCACACAATCAATGCTTCACAGCTCTCATTCTAAAAAACCCTCTATTATGCATTTGAAGTTTAGTTGGGAAAATGATAAACGACCGATAAGTAATGGAGAAATAAAATAGTAAATAAGAAATATATGAAGTTTTCTTTAGACAACATGGTGAAAAGTAAATAAGATTAGGTCATATTGGACTTAGATATATCAAATTATTAATGTTAATTCAAAGATGATTAAACCAAATTAGAAGCACTTGTGCATTATAATCCATGTCTATACATCTTCTTTCACATGCATGTCTACATATTTTAAAGATAGAGGTGCAAGCCCTAGACACAAAGAAAATGAACCTTGATTATATTTAAGAGCAATAACATTTTATAAGAATCCTTCTGATTTAGTAGCAATTTGCAAGCAAAATGAACTTACTCCAAAAGTAGAGATTTGCGGTAACAATTTTTTATTTTAAGAATCAAAACTTCTGATTTAGTAAGTCTTTCAGCCTAGTTCCTAGATCTCACATAAGCTATATTACAGGAAGTCTCTTTATTTCAACTAACAACAAAATTTCCAGACGCTTTATGGATAAATTAGATCCATATTGGTATGAATCTTCAACCCTCTACCAGATAGAGATTCTTGTAAAAAATTTTACGTACTTGTATTGGATTTGGATATTGCATCCCAGTCAATGTCAAGCAGCATATCATGATTCATAATATTAGTTCTTTTACCTCAGATATCCTGTTTCGGATCTGTTTTTATGACTGCGTGCCCTTCTTCGATTTGCCATACAATGCTTATCGATATAAATATACTTCTAGGCAAATCCTTTTCAGCAATCTTCTTTTTTCTTCATTTACTTCGAGTTTTTATTCAATAAATCAATTCTACCACATAATTATTCAGAGATGGATGATGATAACTGTGATTCGAGAGTGTAGTACTGCCTACTTTATTGATTATAGGTGTTTAATTAACTCTTTGATGAATTCAAAGCTTTATCATATGCCATACAAAAGCAATCCAAATACATATAGCATCCATTTAATGACCCATACAGTTTGGATCCTGCAAATAAAAAGTTGGGTTCGTTCGTAGGTGCAAACATACTATGTTTTTTCAAGTTGTTTTAGACGTTGGCGAATTTTCAGTTCCTAGGTAATGCAGATACAGGCTTCATGGCTGATTTAGTGTTGGAAAGAATGAAGTATCAACTATTTGAGAAATGAGAGAAAGTGGCTGGATTCATTTGGCAGGGACGAGTCAAAAACATTACTCTCGACATTTCCGAACAAGAGAATATCCATTTTCGGAGAAATGCCTTAGTAGCAGCTATCAAAATTTAGCCTATACAACCCTAGGAAAACCCTAAAATAGAGGGTTTCTTGGCAATGTGATCCAAACCCCCCAAAAAAGCAACCAAAGATGAACGATAGCAAGATTCCTAATTCAACTTCCAAACACCTTCTTTCACATCTATTTTTCTTATCATTAGAAGATATTGTATATATAACAATCCTTAAGTAAAAAACCTCCCTTACTGCACCTAACTAACATAACTATATAGAAGATTAAAACAGTTTTGCCATGAAAGTTTAATTCTTTGCCATAAAGATTAAAACCCAAAAGAGAAATCGATCATAACATGAAGCATGAAAACTTAAACAATCGATAATACATCAAGATGACCAAGATCAATACTCAAATACATAAAAAACCCAAAAAGAACATGGCATAAACTATACAATACAATTTGAAAAATGGGAATTCAAAGCTGTAACTTTTCAGCTTAGTCCAGCGCAGAGTACAAAAGGAATACATCATTAGATACATAGATAACACGCATGAGAAGAATGTGTAAAAAAGATGTATGGGGTCATCCGGTTATCTTTTACCTCATTGGAGAAGCCATTGAAGAGTCACCTGAGATTGCAAAACGTAAAGGTTTTTACAGTGAGTTTTTGACATGGTTTTTCCAGTTTGAAAGAATCTTATTTTCTTTACTCCTTTTTTTCTTCCCTGGGCCAACGGGCTACCCCAAACTGGACAGGGACAGAACAGGGAAACTACGTTGGAAAAGATTGCCTGCAGTAGAAACACACTGCACTTGCCTTAGTTTGCATTTTTGTCTTTTTTGTGTGTATGTTTTTTCTTTTTCCTTACATAAAAATATTAAATTTTCATAATTCAAAAACAAAATTAGTGTAATATTAATTGTAAAATAGTTATTCTAACCTTTGACCTCTACCAATATTTACCATTTCTAATTGATCTTGAAAAATTGGTGCAGAAATTCATTGGGATTTATTTTTTATATAAAATAAAATCATTACTTAGTGTTTAACTATTAGATAGTTCAGTAGACGGCCAGAAAAAAAAAATCGTTATTGATAATGATATATAAGGGAATGCATGAATTAGTAATGATCTGAAGTGTCAAGAAAATAACGGGAAAGAAAATGTTAAAAATGACACACACACACGCACACACACACACACACACATATAGACATACATACATATATATAGTATAATTAGCTGTAAATGATTTTCTTACGTTTTTATTTCAGACTGTCTTTTTTTAATTTGTTTTCATTTTGTTTGACTTGTTTTTGACACATAAGATTTCCAAATATGGCTTAAATGATTAATGGTTGTCAATTAATTTGTGGATAAATTTACCAATTGCTTGATGAGAAAAAGCATGGGGTAGGTGTTAAGTATAGTGACTTCCACAAAGAAAAACCTTAAGTGGGTCTTATCTCTATCTAAAATACATAAACCTTGAATTTGATATTTAACTCAATTAAACATAAATAAACATATTTTATGCTTCAGTCTCAACTTAACCCTTTACGGGTCGGCTTCTCATCTTTTTTAGTTTTAGTAATCTACAAGGCTCCAACTCAAATGCAACATTGCAGAATTGAGTTAATGGGTATGTTTGCATCGCTATATATTTCTTTGATTAATCAGTGGAGACTGTGATTTCTTTTTCTTTCTTTCTTTTTTTTCTGAAACTCATTGTGGAATTTCACCTAAAATATATGGATATTTTTAAGGTATAGTTTTTGTTTGACATGTGACATACTTATTTACTCAGTTGATGTCCAGACTAACCATGTTGAGCTTTCCTCGAGGCATCTTTTGAAGGGACGCTAACTGATGCTTAGAGTCGCAGAACCCAACTGTTTGTGACCCCTTTAATCTGGAATTTCCCAGCCCTTTTTTATATATAAAATTACATAAGTATCTAAAAATATTATATAACATCTTAAACAACACGATTATGATGTTAAAAAATAACATAAATACATGATTTGTCAACAAAAAAAAAAGTCATGCATCATGCAGATGAGCAGGAACAGTAAGATGCTCTGTTACTTGAACTAGAGTGTAATTGTCGGATTTGGATAAATGTTCAGTGCGAGTATGTTTATTCTTTTCTAAATTTTTTTCATGTATTTAGAGGATCATATCTTTGTACCCATATCCAACTATATATGCGACATGGATATCAAACATGGAAAATTTAAGGAAAAAAAGTCGAAATAACATAAGTAGGATGGCACCAAGTTCCTTCAAACGGCTGAGCAGATGATTGAACATCGCAAAGATCATCTGAACATTGTCGAAGGTTGTTTCAAGCAATCAGTAAGAACTTCATCCATAGGTTGTAAGAAATTCATCCATCTACGTCTACATCTAATCCTTCCATCATAGCAATCGATCACAAATAAAGCAAGCATGATGCTATTAGATACTAGACATGGAAGGAAATACAGCTTCATAATAAAATTTATACGTATTTCTTTGTTTACGTCTCTAAATTAACATTTGAACTAGAAATACGATAAACAAGATTAAATAACGAAAGGGTGCATAGAAAAGGAAAAGTAAATCGTTCAATCATGATGATCAGTCATTCTTCCAGCATGGTATTTACAAAAAGTCGGGATCTTCAGTTATAAACTTGATCAAGGCTTTCGACCCAGAGAAGCCTATCCTTATTCCGTTCCGTTAAACATTCTCAAGGAACCATTCTGTAACCAGTTCAGGAAGCAAGCAAAGATAAGAACACGAGAAATGAAAGTTCTCAGTGAATGAAACTGCAACTAGAGCAATTATACCAATCGTAATTCTCCATCATATATCAGTTAATCGTTCTACATTTTAAGGTTCCAGTTCCTCAACTCGAATTAAAAGTATCGAATTACCTTCTTACGTTCTATGCTAGAGCTGCTAATGATCAGATGATGACTGCTGTTGCTCGGGACCTGGTGGCCACATCTGCTGCGCCGCCATGTAAGGGTGAGATTGCTGGGCATAGATAGCAGGGTCCATGACCGGCTTCCCCATTATCATTCCTGGAGTCCCAACCTGAGGTGCATGTTGTGCAGGCATGTAATAAGACAGCGCATCAGCAGGCCCTCCAACAGGCATTGTTCCTCTCGGAATCGATGCTAGAACTTCATCTTTCAAATCCTCCCTCGGAACTATGTCAACTAAGAAATCAAATATGTCAGTCCTGGTAATTGCTGCCGCAATGTCATTTTTCTGAAGTGTCCTCCTTTTATTCTCTTCGGTGTGATTCCACGAACGCAGTGTCAATTCCAAGATGAACATTTCACATGCCCGGGCAAAAATGACAGGGGCCTCAGCCGATATCATCCTCACATCTTCATCAGCTTTCATGATCTTCTTGATCCGGGCTAAGGGAAGGTTATGGTTCTTGAAATCAGTAACCTTCTCGATATCTTGATACTGATTCGCCCAAAATGCCTGGAGTTGTTGCTGAAGTTGCTGTTGCTGCTGGTGATGGATTTGCTGATAAGCAAGTTGTTGCTGTGCAAGTTGAGCTCCTGTCGGCTGACCGGCAGATTGAATACCTCCAACTGAGGTTACAACTGAGCCGGGGTTTGGGGCCCCAGTCACTTGATTTTGATATGGGTTAGTTCCGTAAGGCACGTGAGCTCCGCTACCCATGATCCCCATAGCCGGCGGCTGTCCATGTCCTTGCTGATCCATTATAATCTGCTTGAACCAAAACTTAATGCCTATGATTCAAATAAACAGAAAATGTAGCAAGAGACTTTAACTAAACATTACATTTTTTAATGCAATTCTAAACATCCAAATTTGACTAAATCTCCTAACCGAAAGATCAATTCTTACTCAGATACCTTAGAAGATGCAAATTCTATTGGAACCATAATATCATCCTTCATTTTCCTTTTTTCTTTTCTTTTTGTTATTACCCGAAATCAAATTCGATTAATATCTTGCCATGGAAGATCAAGATCCATTTAGTGATTCAAATCGTGTTACATACCAATCGGCTGTAAAACAAAAATCGTGTTATTTTACCAGCAAAAACACGAATTTGATATTGATTTGCCTAAAAAAATTCAACATCCAAAATGGAAAAAAAAAAAAAAACCAAAAGATGGTAACTGATCAACAGCTTTTTCAATTAAAAAAAAAAAAGAACAATATGTTTACAGGGATTAAACATAAAATAAAAAAAATAACAATAACTAGATGACAAAATCATTCAAATAATATCTTCTAAACCAACCCAGATACGTTTATGCTTTGTATATTATACGTACAAAAGAGAATACACACACAAAAAAAATAAAAAGCTTATCCCTTTAGGGGAAAACAATTGCACCTTTGATTGGAAGATTGAGAAGAGCCTGAGGTAAATAAATAAAAGCC
>JBBYHO010000020.1:15744145-15782287 GCA_038382025.1 Adansonia gregorii
AATAAATCATTTAAAGTTAATTTAAAACTCATTTATTATTCGATTATATTATTATTATTATTATTATTATTATTATTTGTGCTTTATTTTTTTCTTTGTTTAAATTTATTTAAATTTGTTTATTTATTATTCATAAATATATTTTTAATTATTCAAAAAAATATTTGATTATATGGTAATAAGCATATTAATTTAATGTTCGCGAACAAGTTTATTTAAATTAAACGAATGAACATGAACAAACTTTATTTTATATAATCCAATACGAATATAAATTTAAAATTTTTAATAAACACAAATCAAATATAAATAGATTCAAAAGTAAATAAATAAATACAAAAAAATATTTATCCCTTAAAGTTTAATTTATTTTCAATTTTATATTTAAAAATTTTATTTAAAAAATAAATAAATTATATAAGGTAAAGAAAAACTCATTTTAAAATATACAAAAAGAAATTGAACCCACACAACTCAACTCCCGAAGCAAAGTCCGGGCCTAAGTCCGGACAAAAACATGGGCAGTTATGTAGTTTTCTCAACTGACCCTGCGTAATCTTTCAGAGGAAAAGTCGTAAAGGCATACCTGCCTTTTTTGTTCCTGCCTCTGCCTTTCCCTCTGCCTCAGCTTCGCAGGTCACAAGTCTCCTCCTCAACCTTTGCTAGAAATTGCACAAATTTTGGCTTTCTCCCATAAACTATGGGAGGAAATGGAAAGCATAGATGGAAAAATTCATTTTACCATCGTTCCAGTTCTTCATCTCCAACTCCACAGCATCCCAAGACCCAACCCCCACCTGAATTCCTCTGCCCAATTTCTGGGTGTTTAATCTTCGACCCCGTTATAAACCCCTCCGGCCAATCCTTCGATCGAATCTCCATCCAAGTCTGCCGCGACCTCGGCTTCACACCAACTCTTCCCGACGGCTCTACCCCCGACTTCTCCACCATCATCCCGAACCTCGCCATCAAAACCACCATCATTACCTGGTGCTGCGACAACCACGTTCCAAACCCCGCTCCACCAGATTACACATCTATCGAGAAAATTGTCTGTTCCAAGATTCAAGAGCAGAGTCCTTCCAGAGTTTGTTCTGGTCCCCATTTTCGGGTCTCCGAGCGGGAACTTCTGAAATCTGTTGCTGAAAATCCGCCCGTTTTATTCTCAGACGCGGCTACCGAAATAGGGCCACGTGTCAACAACTTGTTCTGCTCCACCTTGTCATCTTCCGGTGAATCCGTTATAGCAACTGCCACTCCACAAAGTCCCTTACCACTCGCCAACCGGCCTGCGTGTTTCTCAACTCCCGGCTCTTCATCTTCTTCCATTGAAATCGAATCTGAAACACTAAACCCTAATTCCGAATCTTCTTCTTCGCCAGAGGAACAAGAGCTTTTCTTGAAACTGAAAAGTTCCGACATCTTGGAGCAAGAAACAGGCTTGATTTCGTTAAGGAAAATCACAAGGGCTAAAGAAGAAGCTAGGGTTTCTCTTTGTTCTACTCGGCTACTTTCAGTCCTTCGATCCTTGATCATTTCCAGATACAGCGTGGTTCAAACCAACGCCATCGCTTCGCTCGTTAATCTTTCCTTGGAGAAATCGAATAAGGTCGTTATCGTACGGTTAGGTTTTGTTCCTCTTCTGATTGATGCATTGAAGGCGGGATCCAGTGAGGCACAGGAGCATGCTGCCGGTGCGCTCTTCAGTTTAGCTTTATAAGATGAAAATAAGATGGCGATTGGAGTTTTAGGCGCGTTGCAACCGTTGCTTCAGGCGCTGAGGTCGGATTCCGAGCGTACTCGGCACGATTCGGCACTCGCTCGTTACCATCCTTCTTTGGTTCAGTCAAACCGAGTTAAATTAGTTAAACTTGGCGCCGTTTGGACTCTGTTATCCAATGTTGAAATCGGGGGAGTCGGCGAGTAGGGTGTTGCTGATACTATGTAATTTAGCTTCCTGCTCGAACAGTAAGTCCGCGATGCTGGACGCCAATGCGGTAGCGATATTAGTTGGAATGTTGAGGGAAAGCGAGTTGGTATCGGAGGCAACTCGGGAGAATTGCGTTGCTGCGTTGTATGCGCTGAGTCATGGTAGCTTAAGGTTCAAGGGACTCGCAAAAGAAGCGAGAGCTGGGGAGGTTTTAAGGGAAGTTGAAGAGAGAGGGAGCGCAAGGGCCAAAGAAAAAGCGAAAAGGATTTTGCAGATGATGAGAGAAAATGACGACGAGGAAGAAGACGAGGATATTGATTGGGAGGCAGCTTTGGAATCGCGTGGAGTCAATCGGACTCGGTGCAGAGTTGGTAGAGATGTTTTTGGTGCAAATTCCAGCAAATTCTAGTAGTTTTTTCCCCCTTTTTGCCCCCTTTCATTTTGGGTTATGACTTAGGATATAAATGTAATTAATGGTGATTTTCCAATTTTTTTATATTTGAACGGTGGAGGGACGTTAAATTTGTAGAGGTAAATATCTGTTTTGGTTTTAGGTTTTTAGTTTTTCGTGGTTGGATTTTTTTTCTTAATTGCAAAATTGTTGATGGAATATGTCGGTTATTTTACATAAATATTATAAAATTTTTTAATTTTTGATTTACAGTAGTTTTTAAATTAATTCTCAAAATATATATTTTTTTATGTTGAGAACTCGAAAGAAAGCCCCATCACCCGCAAAAATTTTTAAAAAAGTAAAATTAATAAATAATTATTAAATAAAATGAAAGTAAAAAAAATAATTTCAAAGAATAAAAAGATACTTATTGAAATTATTATTAAGTAGATTAAAATTATTTATCTATTCCTCTTTAGTTTGCTAATCAACTCTCCCTTATATATATATTTTTTACATAAATTATGTATGAATATATAAATTATCTATAATGTCAAAAAGAATTTAATTTCCTATGCATCTATCACATCTCTCGAGTTTCAAAAAATCTAGTAGTCATTAGTCAAATATATCTGTCATGTTAGAAGATAAGTTCCAAACACATATTTTTTTTATAATAATAAGATAAATGATACATTTTAGATTTATACTTGAATTAATATTATAGATTTTTAATTTTTGATATGATAGTAATGATATATGCTGATAGTTTAGAGTTATTGTGAGTTTTGAGTATGTTATGTGAGTATATTAAATTTAGTATAGATATAAATATATTAATATTTGAAAATTGGATAAATATTTAAACAACTTTGATTTATATAGAAGTATAAAATTTTACAATAAGAAATCATTTACTATATTATCATTGATGCGAACTCTCCCTTGAGATACCGGATTTGCAAGGATATTTATTACGGTTATGGACTTCATTCCTACAAAATCTTCAACGCTTTGGTTGGCATCTCTCCCTAAGGTCCATTTCATTATGAATACTACTTGACTTTGGCCGACCTTTTGGATCTCTCCGTATTTCTAGATTAGGACATAGTTGTAGGCCATTATATTTTGGCGAATAATCTTCATGCTTGATGGCTTGAAACTCATGTCGATAGACATTGTATATAGTCTCCAGTCTATAAACATTGTTCGCATATAATGCAATCTATATGAACATGAGCACAAGCAGCAACAACATCTGAACAGGGTACCTTTGTGCTTGAAACCTTCCAAGTCACACCATCTCTCATTAAAATTAACTTTGCAGTTTGAAGCCACAACTCTTTCCTGTGGGTTTTCTAACTCTTCAATCAGGAAAGATTGATTTGCTCGTGTAAACCTATGTACAACGTAAGAGTTAGCTTTTCTTCGATTTTCTCGCATAGCATCAGTGATAGTTTCGCAGTATGTATGGCCTGCCTCCATCATTGCTATCTGTTTTTTCCCCGATTTTAACAAATAGTTTAGCCAACCTAAAATACGTCACTTGGACTAAAGCAATAATAGGAAGATGATGAGTTCCATTCAACATTGAATTTATACATTCAGCTAGGTTCGTTGTCATATGTTCATAGCATCTTCCTTCATCATATGATTGAGCTCATTTCTCCCCAAGATCTTATCAATCCAATTGACCGCTTTTGCATTTTTTACACGAAGATTTTCATAGTACCACTAAAAATAAGGTTGCCTCAACTCATACGTTGTTAAAATCATATGTTAATTTACGAACTTGTAAATAGCTTGTTAATAAAAATGAAAATTGAGAGAAGTGTAAGAGATTAAATAATCATAATTGCGAATACATACACATGTTAATAACCTGTTAACGCAAGTCTTTATTATTAAACCTTTTCATGAAATTAGCTGTAATATGCCGAATAAAATATACAGAATAGGCACGTGGAGGTTTCCATGTATTACCTGAGTCTCTGATGACAGATTTGATGGATTAATGTTGATCAGAAATCAAGCAAATGTCAGGTTGTGTAACAACATATCTATGTAAATTACGAAAAAAATGACCATGCCTCCTTTGTCTCACCCTCTACAATTGCAAAGGCAATTGGTATAATGTTTCGATTGCCATCTTGTGCAATAGCTAACAACAATGTTCCTTAGTATTTTCTATATAAGAATGTACCGTCTATTTGCCCAATAGGCTTACAAAATGGAAAGCCTTCAATGCAAGACTTGAAAGTCCAAAAAAGTAAATGGAAAATAAGCTTACCATGCACCAATAGTTGGTCGCTGTATGCAAGTACAGTTTGTAATTCCATAATTGTACCAGGAACAAACTGTTACATTGCACCTAACCATTTTGATAGATTATTGTAGGATTTATCCCAATCACCAAATAGTCGAACAATTACCTTCTGCTTTGCTATCCACGCTTTTTTATAGGTGGTCATGTATCCATACCTATTCCGTATCTTTATGACCAAAACTGAAACAGAAGTGGTTAGATTTGCTTGGACTAATGATAAAACATATAAGCAAATCATGTTAGAATCTAATTTCATATGATCTTGTGAAATTCGTCCTGATGTGCAAGTACGAGGGCCATTGTATTTTTTAATCTCCCAAATTTGTTTCTTTTTTACCAATGTTGCCTTTATACTCTAGTTGCACTCCGTACAATACATTTTACACTTACTGTGGTACTTGGTTGGCGTAGATTCAATAACTCTGTAATCTATAGAGTGCTTGATATTGTAGTGCTTGATAGCTAAAAGCACTGCCTCTTTCATAGTAAATTGCATCCCAACACAGAGATCCCCAGTAGATGTGTTCCAAGTTGATTGCATACCTATGGTGTGAACATATTCTAGAAACTCTGCCATGTGCATTGCATCCAAATCGAAGGTGTGCATATGGGACACAGGGTCAAATTGACGAAGAGGACTGCTACCTCCAAGAATAGATGATGAATGATGAACGTTGTTGTTAGCTGCAACATCTGGGTCAGAATCATTGTTGTCGTCACTGTCATCAAATTTAGCATACTCTTCTGGCTCACTAAAGTCTCCAACATATGCACAGTGGGGTCTAGATTATTGATTAGGATCGAGATTAACATTGAATGAACTTGGTCCTCCACTTTCCATTTCAACATCTCTAACTTGAGACTCTGTCATCATGGAGGTGTGTGGTGCATCATCTTCGGTGGCAAGAATTGTTGGTGGCATAGATGAATAATAAAAGGATTTAAAAAAATTATTCATCATAACCTGTGCATCAAGAGGAGGCTGACATCCAGGCCATGACATTTGTGGTAGTACATTGCATGCAGTATGGATATTTGAAGGCCACCATTATCATTAACATCCTTTAGCTCAGCATATAACTTAATTATGCTGACATGAGAAAATTGTTGATGGGCATCAAACATGCATCTCACTTCATTGTTGTCTTCAACTAGGAAACTCTTATATCAGACATATCCTTCCCCCATAGAAATATGAAGCCTATACTTGATCTCTGATATTTTCTTCTGTTCACATCTTTGATTTTTGTATGAATTTTAGCCTTCAAGTCTTGTATTGTGATGTCTTCCTCAACACTAATACTTTTTGGATGGTCACTTTGGAATGCAACACTTTTTTCGCTATGAAATTTTGTCCATCAAAGTAGATAAGTGCGACAAATCTATTGCTCATCTTGTCAAATTCATGTTTTGGTAGGAAACAACAAAGGCTAGAATAAAGAAGCATTATCAATAAACTTTGTAAACAAATTTTGCATAAATTTGAAGGACTATGGCAATGAAAGTGAATGAAAATGAGAGTACTGAACTAAAGTATTTATAATGGAGTAAAAACAAAAATCTATGCATTAGTCATCTTTTTTTTGTAGTGTCAGAAGAAATCTGATACCCATGCAATGTCATATCTTCAGATTCCAAGACATACATCTATCATGTCTTTCAGGTTCTAAAAAAATTTATTAGGCACTAGTCTTATTTTTTCTATCATTTTAGAAAGAATCCGATAGCCTATGCATATGTCACATCTTTCGAGTTCTAAGACATGCATCTGTCACATCTTTCAAGTTTCAAAAAAGTTATTAGGCATTAGTCTTTTTTTTCTATCATGTCAGAAGGAATCCGTACCTCATGCAATGTCACATCTTTTGGGTTCCAAGACATGCATTTGTCACGTCTTTTGGATTTCAAGAAATTTATTAGGCATCCGTTTTTTTCTATCATGTTAGAAGGAATCTGATACCCCATGTAATGTCACATCTTTTGGGTTCAATGATTTGTATAATATGTATTTTTAGCATTTCTCTATTATGTATGTTCAATTCTTGTATAATTTATATTTTTATCTGTATTCTTATCATTTATATAACATGTTTTTATATCATTTAAAGTTAGTAGTTTATATCATATTGAACTAATAACTAATAGATTTCTTGGAACCCGAGAGATGTGACAGGTGCATGAAAAATCAGATTCCTTCTGACATGACAGATAATACTTGACTAATGACTAATAGATTTCTTGGAACTTGAAAGATGTGATAGATGCATAGAGAATCAGATTTCTTCTTACATAACAAATAATATTTGACTAGTGACTAATAGATTTCTTGAAACCCAAGACATGTGACAGATGCATGGGGAATTAGATTCTTTCTAACACAACAAGTAATATTTGACTAATTACTAATAGATTTCTTAAAACCTGAGAGATGTGACAAATGCATGGGAAATCAGATTCCTTCTGATACGATAGATAATATTTGACTAATGACTACAAAATTTCTGAAGACCTGAGAGATGTGATAGATGTATAGAAAATCAGATTCCTTCGACATGATAGATAATTTATATATTTATACATAATTTATGTAAATATATATGAGGGAGAGAGTCGGTCAATAGACCAAAAAAGGATAGACAAGTAATTTTAATCTCTTTATTAATAATTTTGATAAGTATAATTTTCTTTTTCAAAATTATTTTTTTCACTTTCACTTTTATTTAATAACTATTTGTTAATTTTAATTTTTTAGAATTTTTCCTAAAATAATTGAGTGGGAACTTCCTCCGTACACTTAAAAAAAAGTATACTTTAATAATTAATTTAAAAATTACTGTAAATCGGGAAATAAAAATTTTTTATAATATTTATATAAAATAACTGAATATGTCAAAGTCCCAAGTAAAAAATCTAAAGAAAAATCAATTTTATGTGGGGAGTTTGAAATATTTTTTGTGGCTTCTATTTTTTTTCCCTTTTCGAAGTTTAAACTGTACATATTTCCTGCAAATATGGCGCCAAGTGCAAAGTGCAATGGCAGAATTGTTTTGTAAGAATTTGGGCTTTAAGGCATTTATTTTGTTTGGCTGGAACTTGGAAGTGAGACATTTATGCTTTTGATATTTCAGTTGGGAAAATTTAGAGAAGGGCAAATGGGCTTTCAATTATAAAAAAGGTATATATAATATTATTAGATATAAATTATGCATAATTAAAAATACTATTTAAAAATAATAAAAAATAAAAGTATAATTATAATTGAATGCACAGGTGATCTTAACTTAATGTACAGATAATTAAAATTGATGTTAATATATATTGATATATATTTCAATATGTTATATTCCAATATGTAGAGAGTTGGCTCTTATATCAGAGAATCAACCTCAAATATATATTATATATAAATTATATATATTTGAATTATTATTTAAAAATAATAAAAGAATAAAAATATTTATATTAAATATTGAATTATTATTTAAAAATAATACAAATAAAAATATTTTATTATTTTGAAATAGTATTTTTAATATATATAATTTATATATAATATATAGGGGCTTGGTTCCCTTACTATGGAACTGAACCCCCACATATAATAGCATAATATATTTTATATAATATAATATATGTTATATGTTGCATATATTAATTCAAGATTTAATATAAAATATTTTTAATCTTTTATTATTTTTAAATAGTATTTTTAATATATATAATTTGTATATAATATATATGTTTTGAAAAACAAGATAGTTTACGTAGTGAAATTTTGAAAATTTATAAATCAGATTTAATGTTGTTATATACAATAAAACCACCATAATCAATTACCTAGGTTGCAGATCTGAATATGCTATCCAAGAATTCCTAGATCCACATAAAGCTTCAACCAACATGCCTTCTCTACTATTCTCCAAATCCCGAATAGCAGAGTGTGTGGGCACTCTTTGTCTCGATGGACTCCAAATTCGTATGACTTGATTTTCCTTCAAGATCAACTTAGTGCCAACAAGTTAAAAAATCACGAGATGTTATTATTAGAAACTCTAAGGGTGGCGCAAATAATCTAACCTGAAACCTAAGCATATGCCTCTTATTTATATCAGATAACAAAATAGTCTTAATTTTAATTTTTTATTAAAATAATTATTTTAGTACTTCCATAAAACCCTAATATGTGGACCAACCTTAATATAGGAGTCCATCATGTTTTTGGCCAAACCCAAATATATATATTTTTGGCCCAATTTGTTTTATAGAGTCTATCTTGTTTAATCTTAATACTAATTAATTATGATTAAACTCTTAACTTTACTTAGCCTGATAATTTTTCATAACTCCAATTTTAATTTGAAACAAAATCATGATAATTTTATTCGAATAAAATAATTATTTACTAATTATCAGAATATAATTAACTATAGTAAAATAACAATTTAATTGCAAGTTAAAAATAAATAAATAAAATAATTTTTAATTTATTTAGAATATTATTCACATTTAATTTATTAATAAATATTTAAACAAGACTTAATAGATATTAAATTAATTATATAAATAATTAATTTCCCATATTTATTTAATTTAAATTAATTCCTATATTTATTAGAAGATAAATATAATTGATTTAA
This sequence comes from Adansonia gregorii, assembly GCA_038382025.1. Taxonomy (NCBI): domain Eukaryota; kingdom Viridiplantae; phylum Streptophyta; class Magnoliopsida; order Malvales; family Malvaceae; genus Adansonia; species Adansonia gregorii. The sequence goes on from JBBYHO010000020.1 coordinate 15,753,433, forward strand.
ATTACTAATTCTTGTCTAAATAAATATTTAATCAAATTAAATATATATTCTTAATAAATAAGACCAAAAATTATCTTTTATTTATTTATTGAGGCAAAACGCCTACTCCTCTTAAAAGGAGTGTATCTGATGCACCACTTCACTATATTCAGAATCATTTGAATTCAAATTTTTCCAATCAATAACCATCCATTAAGGAATTATGTTGAGCTAGTGATGGGACAAATTGAACATGTATAATTAGGCTCTAACGATCTATGTATTAATTAATTTGTCTGCACTGAATAATTAATCACATAATTGTTAATCTCAGAGATATACTACTAAAGATTTGAGACTATGCTCCCAATTATATACTGTACTATGTAAGTTTTATAAAAAGCCTTTTAATCCAATGACCTTGTCATATATGTAATACCTTCATATAACATCTATGATCAACTTAAGGTTAAAAGTCCTTTTTTACCTACTTGATCACCTTATCTTAAAGTTTCATGATACTCTTTATGTGAAAATGATTGTTTACCACTGGTGAACAATTTATTATTTGATAAACAAATGATTGAGCCCTCGTCCATTTTCATTATCTTGTACAATGCTTTTTAAGAGGATAACCTTAACTCTTTATAGAAGCTATGATTATATATTTATAGGTAAAGCTTTTATCGAGTACAAGTCATATACTTAATGAATCGGTTTGTAGCTTACAACTTTGAAACACTTTAGCCATAACAACATCAAATTATGCAAGTTATACGCACGGGGTCAATTACATATTTAAGATTCAGGTAAATACACAATGAACATTAAAAGTGAATTAATCTAAGTACATGGACTTATTAATGGATTAATTGCACTTTAGTCCAGTCCAACATATCGCCACCTCTAGGCAATATATAGTGTCTCTAGTTAGGAGTCAAACTATTCTAAATAGTTAAGATAAGCCATCTCCTTGATTGGATTTAGACAACATAATAGCCTTAATATGGGTTAACTGCTCATAGACTATGGATTATCAATTTAGACTACTTACCATAGGATATCGTCTTCTCGCATATAAAGTCCATTATGTGCAACATTCTAACCGTCTAAACACAGTCAATGAGCCAATTTGACTTTAACATGTAAATCTATATGAAGATGGAGTAGCAATGATATAATGAAACCTTATATATATAAATATGAATAATCAGTTAAAACTAAAGAAATACATTAAAAATACCTTTCATCCTTAGGACATTCTTAACAATATATATTTGGGGTCAATTCACCTAGAATATGAACTGACGCTTCATATTTTGGAATTTATATATGTAGTAGAATTAAATATACCAGTTATAGCCATTTGGACATTCAGTTATGATTATATTTTTTATTATTTTTTAAATAGTAATTTGAGATTTAATATATACTTTTTTATTTTTAATTATTTTTAAATAGTAATTCGAGATTTAATACAAAATATTTTTTATCTTTATTATTTTTAAATAGTATTGTTAATATTTATATTTTACATATAATATATATTTGAGTTGGTTCACCTCATATAGGAATGTGTATCAATATATATTTGAATTAAATATATCAGTTTTAGTTATCTGCACATTCAATTATGGTCATCCGTACATTTAGTTATAATTGTATTATATATTTTTATTATTTTTAAATCGTAGTTTGGGTTTTTATTTTTTTTTAATTTTTAAATAGGAAGTCGAATCTAATATAAAATAATTTTATTTTTATTTTTTAAATAGTAAATTGAGATTTAATATAAACTATTTTAAATTTTTTTATTTTTAAATAATATTTTAATATATATAATTTATATATAACATAAATTATGATTTATAATATATATCATATTTTATAATATATATGGGGTCCCCTGAATTGCTTGGAAAAAGGTCGCATTACAATCGCCAAATATGAGATAAAAAAAAGAACAAAAAAATAATTAGAATATCTTTATTAAAAATCGTAATAATTGTTTTTTCGTATTAGTAATTAATTTCCTGCTTTCACTTTTTTTTAATAATTTAAAGTCTATTTTTCTTTTTTAAAATTTTTCTATTTAAGTTTACCATTTTTTATTATAATTATTGCTTATGGATGTTGGCTTAGATACGCAGTTCTGACGATAGTGTTATTTTTTGTGCCACATAATATTAAAGACATTACGTATATTTTGAACTCATTAATAATTTATTTATATATTTTGATATTCGTATATCATATTATATTTATATTATTTTTTGTTTAATTATATTTTATATCATATTTTAATAATTTTTTCATATATTTATGTCATCTAATTATGTCACATCCAAAACTACTAGTTTTGTACAAGGAAAACAAAAAGATATCCATTATCATATTAGGATATGTAGAGGTGATAATAGTTTGGTTTGCTTCAGTTTGAAAAAAAAATTATAGTTAACATGCAAATTTTTTTAAATATGGAATCAAATGTTATAAATAACTGAACCAAATTATTTTTTAAATATAAAAATATTAATACCATGAATGCTCTTGAACTTTATCAAATTTGTCAATGTGGTACATTTACTTTAAAAATGTCGATTTTGGCACCTAAAGTATTTTTTTCGTCTACTAATTTCGCACCTAGAGTTAATTCTATTAGGCTTTTCAAAATTTCTTCTTTTTATCCAATTTGTTAGACCTTTTAGTGGTGAATGAAATCAAGAGAGGGTGAATTGATTGCTCAAAATTTTAGTAAATTAAAACTTTGATAAATAAAATTGAGAAATCTAAACAATAAACTTTGGATTGCAAGTTAATGAATAAAAATAAATAACAAAAGCAAATGAAAAGAAGAAGCAAACTCAATGATTTATAAAGGTTTGGCCTCAATTGCTTATATCCTTTACCTCGGCCTCACTTACCTCGGATTTTCATAATTCACTAACTTGAATTGTTTACCTTTCAAGGACAAGGTATAAACTTTACACTCAATTTCTTTCAAGGCTAAGATAGAAACCTCTACCCCTTGTCTTTTATGGCTAAGATAGAACCCTCTCTCATTACTTTTGAAGGCTAAGTAGAAACCTTCTCTACTTTTCAATGGCTAAGTAGTAACCTTTCCTTTTTACAAGGATTTGAGTGTAAACAAATAAAACCTCTAAAGGTTAGGTGTTTACAAGAATTTTAGACCAAAAGAAATATGTATCTAAAGATGCAAAATGAAGAATACAAAAATATGAAAAATTAATCTATACAAAGATAAACTACTTAGCAAAAAATGATGGAGAAAATAAAAGATATGACTTTAAGCATAATCTCTTGGTTATTCTTTTATTAAAGGTGTTGGAGTGGCTTATTTATAGCCTTGATCATGATTCTGGTTGTTAGGAACATTTGGTGAAGAAATATAGCTGTTGGAGCCTTTAAAATATCATTTTCTATTGTTCCCCATGCCTCTGTATCGATACAATACCAATAGTATCGATACACAAATCAAAAAAGTAATCGCTACAGCTTGTTGTATCGATACTAGGATCTTAGTATTGATACTAAGCAAGCTGGATCGATACAGATACCTTTGTATCGATACATATGAGGGTTTCAACCAAACCTTAGCTATTGCCAAGCCTTGTATCGATACACATGGGGTGAGTATTGATACTAAGTAGCCTGTATCGATACATACACACTTGTATTGATACATTTAAGGGTTTTATACAAACCTTGGCTACTGCCAAGTGGTACCCAAATTGCTTTGGATCCTTAAATGTTAGTCTTAAAGCTTCTTGTTCCCTTAGGAACCCATACATGCCTAACTTTAAATTGTGTCCTTTTCTTGATAGGACAAGCATGTAAATTATGACCATGAAAATTGCAATGTGAGCACTTGGTCATATAAACTTGAAAAGATTTGTCAAAAATGATTTTCTTTTCTTGTTCCAAGCTTTCAGTCTTTCTTTTCAAATCAAAATTAGCTTTCCCTAAAATGTTAATTCTTATCTTGGGGTCATTAAAATCATTTTTCAAATCTTTGTTTTCATTCTCTAAAACAAGTTTTGATTTCAATAATAAATTATTTTAAACTTTTAATTTTGAAATCATTTTCTTGTGTCTAGAGTTCAATTCCTTAAACTCTACTACAAGATCATCAAAAGCATCTTGTAACTCATCAAATATATATGAAATTAAATTTAGAGAATTTAAGGTTACCTTTGGCTTATCAAGAGCCATGAAACAAAGGTTACAATTTGGTCTTCCTTGGAGTCATCAAAATCGGAAGAGTCACTATCACTCCAAGTTGCTACAAATGCCTTTTTTTCTTCTTTTCCAATAGTGGGCAATAAATTTGACATGCCCCAATTCGTTGCAATTGTAGCACACCACATTGTTAACCTTTTTAGATTAGGATGATTTGCCCTTATCTATCTTCATGAATTTCTTGAATTTCTTGGAAATAAGGTTATCTCCATATCTTCACCATTTTCATCATCATCATCCTCTCCCTCACTCATGGAAGCCTTCAATGCAACTCTAACTTTTCTTGGTTGCTCTTTTCCATGATTTATCTTTATTTCGTATGTGAAGAGTAATCCGATGAGCTTGTCTAAGGCAAAGAGATTGAGGTCCTTTGATTCTTCAATTGCGGTCACTTTAGCTTCCTATGACTTAGGAAGGCTATTCAACATTTTCTTGACCATCTCCTTGTTGGGATACACCTTTTTGAGACACTTCAAGCCATTTACAATATTCATGAATCTATCAGACATCTCTTTGATGCTCTCATCTAGTTTCATTTTAAACATTTTATAATCAAGAGTGAGCATGCTTATCTTGGACTCTTTGACTTGATTAGTCCCTTCATGTGTGATAGCCAACTTATCCTATATCTCCTTGGCATTATCACACAAAGACACCCTTTTGTACTCATTGTGGCCTAATGCACAAAAATGTGTATGCATGGCCTTAGCGTTGAGTTGAGCCATCTTGGTGTCTTTCTCATCCCATTCCCATTTTTCTTGGGAACTTTAAGATCACCTATCATCTTTGTTGGGATAAGTGGGCCTTTCACGATTATCTTCCAAACTTGATAATCATTTGCTTGGACAAATAGCCTTATCCTTGTCTTTCAATACGTATAATCTTCACCGTTAAAGAGATGAGGTCTGACGATTGAACGTCCTTCTTGGCCCATGCCAAAAATATCACCACTAGCCATTTGCTTGGTCTTTTGCGGATCTTTGCTCGAGGATTTTAAGCCTATAAGAATGAGAAATAAGCTCTGATACTAATTGTTAGACCTTTTAGTGGTGAATGAAATCAAGAGGGGATGAATTGAATTCTCAAAATTTTAGTAAATTAAAACTTTGATAAATAAAATTAAAAAAAATCTAAACAATAGACTTTGGAGTGCAAGTTAGTGAATAAAAATAAATAATTAAGGCAAAGGGAAATAAGAAGCAAACTCAATGATTTATAGAGGTTCGGCTTTAATTGCCTACTTTCTCTACCTTGGCCTCACTTGCCTCGAATTTCCATAATTCATTAACTTGAATTGTTTACCTTTCAAGGATAAGATATAACCTTTACACTCCCTATCTTTCAAGGCTAAGATAGAAACCTCTGCCCCTTATCTTTTGTGGCTAAGATAGAACCCTCTCTCGTTACTTTTGAAGGCTAAGTAGAAACCTTCTTTACTTTTCAATGATTAAGTAGTAACCTCCCCTTTTTACAAGGATTTGAGTGTAAACAAATAACCTCTAAAGTTAGGTGTTTACAAGAATTTTAGCTCAAAGGAAATATGTATCTAAAGATACAAAATGAAAAATACAAAAATACAAAGAATTAATCTATATAAAGATAAACTACTTAGCGAAAAATGATAAAGAAAATGAAAGATATGACTCTAAGCACAATCTCTTGGTTCTTCTTTTGTTGAAGGTGTTAGAGTGGCTTATTTATAGCCTTGATCATGATTGTAGCCATTGGGAACATTTGATGAAGAAATATAACCATTGGAGCCTTTAAAATATCATTTCTTGTTGTTCCCCATGCCTCTGTATCGATACAATACCAATAGTATCGATACATAAATAAAAAAAGTAACCGTTACAGCTTGTTGTACCGATACTGGGATTTAAGTATCGATACAAAGCAAGCTGTATCGATACAAAGCAAGCTGTATCGATACAGATACCTTTGTATTGATACATATGAGGGTTTCAACCAAACCTTAGCTATTGCAAAGCCTTGTATCGATACACATGGGGTGAGTATCGATACTAAGTAGCCTGTATTGATACGTACACACTTGTATCGATACATTTGAGGGTTTCATACAAACCTCGACTACTACCAAGCCTTGTATCAATACATACACATATTGTATCTATACATTCACATGAAAATCAATTATAAAAGGTTTTTCAAGACTTTAAAACATGTAAAACTTATCTAAAAATGTTCTCTATAGAAATATGTATTAAGAACACATTTTTGAGTGATTGAAGGAGTTAAAACACTTTCTAGTAATTTTCAAAGTGTTTACAAAATATTTCATGGGAAAATACTAATCTTGAAAATAATTAAACACAAACTAATTAAGCTTAAGTTTTAGTTATATCAAAACTAGGATTAATTCAAAGCTAATATAGCTAACATAATTAAAACTTAACACAGCACTTTAATTTATTAAATTTACTAAAAGAAATAGAAATAATTTTTTTTTAAAATTTACAAGGTTTTGTTCCCCTTATTATTCCCTTTTTGTCCTTTTAATCAACTTAATTTTTTTGAGCATCATAAACAATTTTAATCAGTTGTCATAAACAATCTCAATTAAATTCTAAATAAATTAAATTTCCTTCCTTCTATCTAGTTTCTTTCTTTATTACTTTTTTTTCCTTTTCCCTTTTTTCCCTTCATTCGATTAACTTCTTCTAACTTGATTCAGGCTGTTTCCAACTAGCCATTAGTTGGGTCTAGCCAGTGAAGGTTAAACTCAATGCCGATGGGCTAGATCCACCCAAAATCAAGTTAGAAATCTAGTTTGTAATTTTATGGATATTGTTAGTTAAGTTCATCCATCGTCATTGTTGTAGTGGTAGAGGAAGAAGGTGCCAGTAACACTAATGAAGTCATTACCGTGATGGCAGTGAGTTTTCACTTGGGTTTTGTTCCTCTTGATCTTTTGTTACATCGAGAGATGCGTAAAAATAGAAGGGATTATGATTAGTGCAATGGGTTTACTTACATTTGCATGTTGTTTATGCTTTTTAAATGGTAAAAACGTATCGGTAAGACTTTATTGAGATTTAACTTTTTCTTTTTAGGGGCATAAGTTATTTTATATGATGGTTTTGCTATTGAAATGAATGTTGAATATTTATACTTACTGGAGTCAGTTGAGGAAGAAGAGTAGAAAAGGATGATTTAGGGAAGAAAATGGTGGCTCGAGTCATTAAAAAAAGACATGGATGGTTGTGATTAAATAGGATGATCTTGATGCCGAACAAATAGATTGGAAAAGAAAGGACAACTTAGTAACAAAAATAACGAGAACTAAACAAAAGGGTTACATAATTCAACACCTAGGTTTAGAAGATTCAAAGAAGATAATAAGGCTCACCACTAAGAATTACTTAAAACGATATGAAAATACACCACCCCAAAGATATAATTCATGGATACAAAAACTCAAAATAACCCACCAGTCTATAAAAATCCACTAAAAAGATACAGGATTATGAAAGTCTCAAAAGCACTTTCATTTTATACTCATTAATCTACCAATTACATTCTAAAGGGATAATTTAAATATTAATGGCTAGAACAAACCTTCAAGCCTTTGGAAAACTAAATGGAAATAAAAGAATTACTAAAATTTAAAGTAATTCATGAAATTAAAGTAATCATAATTCAAAATCCCTAAAATTCAATAAATCTATTTGTTTGACTAGTCTGTATTTATTAAGCCATGACTTTCTCTGTCGAAATCCAACCCATACAATCTCATGCACTCAAGAAACTAGACTTAAAGATCTTTCCATCCATATATTGTATGCCCTCTAACTCTTCCGGCATCAAAATTGTCGACCTTCTCAAGTTGACCTATGTTCAGGATTACCACTTTTAATGCATCAAAGTCAGAAGTTGTAATTCCTTTGAACCATGAGTTGCATAGGCTATATGGCTTGCTTTTATGAATTTAGACACTTCTGCGTCAATCTCCTTTAGGTGAAAAAGGACTTGTCCCGAACTCTAAACTAGCTTCATCACCATGATATGGAGAAATATCTATTACATAGAATGTGCTAGAAACCCTATAGTCTTCTGGAAGCTCTATCTTATAGGCACTCTCACTAATGCATTGAAGCACCTTAAATGCACTAGTAGCCCTTGGTTTAAGTTTCCTATATTTTTGTTATAGGAAATGCTCCTTACGAAGATGAACCTCTACCAAATCACCAATTTTGAACTTAACATGCTTGCGATGCTTCTTAGTGACTTTGTTGTACTTCTTATTTTGCATTAGATCTTATCTCAGACTTGCTTGTGTAACTTTTTAATATGCTTAGCTCTTTATGGCATCTCTATTGACCTATGTGTGTAGACCTCTAATTTTGTTTAAGCCATTTTTAAACAAACTATGTCTAATTGGAGACTTTTAGATGAAGTACAATCATTCATCTTCCCAAGCCAATTTTTTGATATTCTGGAGCTTAATTAGAAGGTAATAGAATAAAATAATAAAAATAAAAAAATGAATATGCCTATCAGGTGCTATGTCACCAAGTAGTATATTCACATGGTGCTAAGCAAAAGAGCTTTTTAGAAAAGTTTGAAATGCTTAGGGACCATACTGATAAAATGTAAAAAAAAAGTCATCATTCGAGGATCATTAAGGTCATTTAGACAAGTGTGGATAAGTTATTCATCATTTTTAGCCATGATAAAGTGTTCAAAGAGTGCCAGCTTTATCCCTTATTTTCATCGTGAAAAGGAGCGTGCGCGACTTAAAAATATTTTCTCTTGACAAAGCAGCGTCCTCTCGATCAAGACTCCTTTTTTATATGATAAGAGCTAGAAAGTGCCTGTTCTTGTCCTATTTTCATAAAAGGGGATCACTAAATGAATCACTTGTTTGACTGGTCTTAGATGGCCATAATGAAGTGGCCAATCTTGAGTCGCCACCAATTATATGAGGCTGGGCATGATCGAATGCCTATTGAAACTAATATTTCAAGTTATGAAACTTTAAATATCAATCCCATAGTATAAGCGATCCAAAGATTAGACAATTGGGTTTAGGAGTTGATTACATGCAAAGAGGTACAAACCTCCCCATGATGCCTAAAATTGATACCTTTCAAGCCTTGTCTTAACTTGGCTTTGGTTTCCTTAGTTTTTAGATAAAAATTTAAATCACATATGCACTTCGAAAGAGTGGGGAACATAGGGATCTTTTATTAAAATTTTCTTTGGATTTAAATTTTAAAATTGAATATTCCATATCAAAAAAGATACCGATATGGAACATTGCCTTACAATTTTTTTTGAAAACAATTTTGAATCTATGGATCAAGATGACCATCATAAAGGAAATGTATTAGTGAGGCACTAAGATAAGATAATATCACATAAAATAAATCACACAAAACAATAAAAGAGAAAAGAAAAAGATGAGCAGAATGTATCTCATAATTGTCATTAGTTATTTAGAAAGAACCAAGTCGAGAATTTTGAGATGTTTTTGGATCCATTTGATTAATTAAGGTGTCAAGATATTTGCTTATTTTCTGCAAAAATATGATTTTTAAGAAACTCGAAGATAAGTCTATGTCACCTTTATTAAATAGAAATTAACACGAATTTAATGTTTTTATTAATTGGTCATCTGATTTTAGGGAAAAATTAAGCTTTCCATGTCCAGATTCATCGTTAAATGAGGTTAGATATTCTAATTTTAAAATAAAATAGCTTTTTTTACTTATTTTAAAATGTTTGTGCCTCGATGGTGTGGTCTAATACTCCTTGCTCATGACTTGGTTAATGGGCTGTTCCATTATCTCAAACTACTTCAGGATTATGCGAATGAGCTTATGAAGCTATTATTACTGAATCTCTTTATTATAGACATTTGGTTGTCCATAACCTAAGCTAGTCCTAGAAAACTCGAAAATAAAAAAATCCCCTATTTTGCCGTTATAGCACTATAGTCATAGCTTGAAAAAATCATATTGGAGCCATAAAGCATTTTTTTGGAATTTGCTAATATTTTTTTCCTTAAAGGGCATCGAATTACCTTTTGAATATGTCTCGTTTACCTTTGTATAATTTCACAGGAGAAAGTTAAGATTTTGCAAACCATTTTTATCTAGAATCCTTAGAATTAGCGATTAACATTCTGTTTAGGCCGTTCGATCCACTACATGATCTTTTTAGATTTTTAAAATAGTTTCCTAAAAATTCATGAAATTGCCTTTTTGGAGAGGTATCTTTTGCGATTTAATGATTCTGAATCAGTCTAAGAATATTTTTTAAAGTTATTACACCTTTTCTCTTGTGCATGCTACCACTACTAAAACAAGCCTAATTGCAAAAATTAATTCCACCTAGAAAGTGATTTTTTGGGAGTTTTAGATAATCTTATGTTAATCCTTCTTAAGTTACCTTTCCAACGGTACCTTATTTAGCCCTTGAAGCCTTCGAGTGAACCCGAAATAAATTTTAGAAAGGCGATAATGCAATGTTGTCCCTTATTTTTAGACTTAAGAATTAAATTAATTTCCTGAACCATTTTCTTGAGGTATCAAATACCCCAAAATGCATTTGAATAATTCCCCATAAAGTCTAGTGTCACAAAACAGGTCCCACAAGGCTCGAATTAATGCCAAAGAAAAAATTAATTTTATCTTTTATTTGATTTATTAGTTTTAATTTTAAAACAGCTATTTTCAAAAATATTCCTTCCTTTTTCAAAACAATTCCTAAAATTTTCATCTTTGGGGAAGGTTCGTCCTCCGAGGGGATACTCCAACCTTGCTTTTACAAACTTCATTCAAGTTTCAAAATTATGAAACCATTGGGGATACTCCAACCTTATCTTTTGAATGGATACTCTAGCCTATTTTTTTACTTAAAATTTTGAATTCTTTCTCTCGTAGACTTCCCTAAGCTTTTAATCAAAACTTTCTTTTCCACACTTACGAAAATATCATTTTTATGCATCTCAAAGTATCATTTTGGTAATTCCTCAATAATCAAAGACACTTAGGAAATTCATTCCAATTGTCTCACCTTTTTATGCTTTTACGTGTTTATTTTTTTGCAATATTATTACATTTTTTCTATCTTGCTAACCTGTCTCCCTTTTTGGTGTCTCTTGTGCATTCATATTTCCAAATTATCTTTGAAAATTAGAAGGCAATATTTAGTGTCTATATCTCTCCAGTGCTTGACATAGAATATCCGATTACGAGGTAAATTATTTTCTCCAGGAAATGTTCCCAACATCTACGGGGCACATACGTGATTTAAATTTTCTCCAAAATCCCAACTTGCAATTTTCACATAAAACTCATGCATCAAAGGGGATAATATCAAAATAATGATTAGTCAAAATCAAAAAAACCAAAACTAACATAAGACATGGCTAGCAGTATTGATTTCAGGCATTATGCGGGTGCTAATCCTTCTTCACGTGTAACCAACTCCGGAACCAAACCAATGAATCTCTAGACCTCGGAGACCTTGAAATTGATGTTTTGAGTTTCATAACTCGAAATATTGTTTCCAATAAGCATTCGACCAAGCTTAGCCTATAATGATCGGTGGTGACTCTTAAGTTTTTGGCTACTTCATGGTGGCCATCCAAGACCAGTTGGACGAGTAATTCACCCAAGGATATTTCCCCTTTCTATCATCTCATCACACCTAATCCAAATCCTAATCGAGGGATAATCGAAAGGCATCCACAAATTCCTTTTAAGTCATGCATGTCACAGTCTGAGCGATTTGGATTGTAGAAAGGGTATGTTGTGATAGCTTGGAGACTTTGTTAGGAACCAATCTAGAGAGTTAGGCCTACAACTAGCCGCGTCTTACTTAATTCTTAGTTTTCTCGATTTTCAATCATTATTTAGCTATTATCCTTTTCATTTTTTGCTAATATTTTACTTTTATGATTTTTATTTTGTAAAAGTCAGAGACTACCTTGTTTCCAAATAACTACTGATTTGAGAAGTATGATAATACATGGCCAATAGAAAGGTTTGATTATTTCCTCAACACATACTGTGAACTCATAATTGCATTCGATTCTCACCAAATGAGCTATCTGCCTTCATAAGTAACCTTCTACATAGGCATAACAGGAACTTTTGAGGTGTAAATCGCTTATGTTTGTCATAGGTAACCCCTCATTTACATTAAGAAATATATCCATAAGATTGAACCTATTCTGTCAAGCCCACGATGGGCCTAAGAATAGGGTGCCTCGGCTGTCTTTACTAGAAGGTGAAACAAGTTATGCGATCGGACTATTATTGGTTGGCCTTTGAGAGGGATTGCACTGACTATGCTCAAAAATGCTACAAATGCCAAATCTATGAGGACAAAATCTATGTCTCGTTATCCTTTGTATGTTATGATAGTACTATGGCTTTTTCTATGTGGGGTAAGGATATCATCAAACCGATCACTCTTAAGGCTTTTAATTAGCATCATTTTATCGTAGTTGCTATCGATTATTTCACCAAATGACTAAAAGTAGCTTCATACACTAATGTTACCAAATCCATTGTGTGCAAATTTATAAGATGAGACATCATTTGTAAAAATGAGCTTCCCATTAGATTATTGTAGACAATGCATTCAACTTAAAAAACAAAATATTGGAAGCAGTCTACTCTTAGTTTAAAAGCCAGCATCATAATTCCATCCTATGCTGCTTGAAAATGAATAAGCCAGTTGAAGTAGCCAACAAGAATATCTAGAAATTAGTTGAAAAGACGGTTGAAACTTATAAAGATTTCCAAGAAAAGTTCCTTTTGCATCACAGACCTACCACACAGTAGTTTGAATTTTTACGGGTGCTAGCCAATTATCCTTGGTCTACGGCATGGAGGCTACTCTACCTAGTAAGGTTAAAATCCCTTCACTTAAGGTTTTGATGGAATCTCAACTAAAAGAAGATGAATAGGTCAATGATCGATATTAGCAGCTTAATCTCATTAAAGAAAAAAGGATGAAAACTACTTGTCATGGGCAAATGTACCAAAAGCGTATGATGAGAGCCCACAACAAAAAGTTTACCCTCGTTAGTTTTGAGAAAATGACCAAGTGCTCAAACAAATCCTCCTAATCCATAAAGATATACAAGGAAAATAGACATCAAATTGGAAAGGGCCTTACATGGTGAAACACGTTTTTCCTAAAGGAGCCCTGATGTTAATCTAGATGGATAGTAGTGACTTACCTAACCGTATCAATCTAATATTGTCATGAAATACTTTATGTAACACCCCTAAGAAAAAAAATAACATCAAATGCAAACCCAAAATGGTGTTTAGGAAAATAAGCCAGCTTAAGTTAAAAACCTAAAAGGAAGGCTTACGTGACCAAACTCTCTCTTACCTAAACCTAATCAAGCCAAATTATCACCAGCGTAGACTAGCACCAATTTAACCTACACTCATAACTTGACTAAAATGCCAAATCATGATTTAATCTCCTTGCCTTACTTAACATACCTTATCGAGCCTGATTTTCACCCCAAACTTGAAGAAAAAATGTGACACCCACCTAAGCCTGAGGCAACCATCATATCATAAGGCAATCAAAAGAGCATCCTTAGGCTTGGTTGACACCAGAAGGATTGCTTGCATGAGAAAGGTTTCCAAAAATGCTCAGTGAATGATTCATGTCATTAACATTAAGGGCTCATCTATCCAAAAAATCATTCTTAACTCTTTTGTGTATCAAAACCTTTGATGATCTCGGAATTGTCATAACTTGTAGCCTCTTTCTTTTGAATGTAATATAATTACTTGAATTCTCTTTCAATTCCTTTTGTAACACTTAAATTCCATGTGCATCATGTTTATCATTTAATTAATAATACTTGGTAAATGAACAAAATTGGTAATAGAATTTCCTAACATTACTTTAAAAAGGATGCAAGATTTGCATGACTTTATTTTATGTCTAAAGATCGAGAGTGAAACTTAGGACCATAGTGAGTCTTACCTTTAAATCTTTTTATCTTGAAAACGTGTTTAAAACCTTCTCCCTAGCAAACCTTAGCTAGAAGATAAAAAAAATTCTCTATTCACTTTTTTTATCAATGCACCTAAAACTCAGAGCAGTCTACCCGAACTACCAAAAGCCATGTTTTGCATAAAAGTTGACAAGATAAATCTACCAAACCTACCTATAAACTTAATAAATGAGTCCCCAAACATAAGCCAATCAAGCTTAAGACCCCTTTTTCACAATCAAGAGTCATCTGTACCTTTCTAGAAACAATCTGAACATTGAAAGCGTTTAAAAATTTAAAGTAAGATTGGTGAACCCTAAGGTAAGAAGTCATGATTAAAACTTATGGAGGAGTAGATAACTAAAAAGGTCATAACAAGCCATTGAATTTGGCTTTTAGAATTATCATATTTCCATCACTGAAACATGCCTTTACATCCGTATGCAACAATTAATACTTGTCATGTATAAATTCTTGACCTTAGAGTTAAATAACTTAAAGTATCAGGTATAGTTTTTTATTTTTCATAGACCTTAAAAGGACTTCATATAAGAATTCCTATTCTCGTAATTTTCCAAATAAGAAAACTATCCAGATAAGATACCAAATTCATAAGTCCATAAAGAGCTTGGCACCTTTTCTCTTTAGTGCACAAAGAGCTAGACTTTATTTTCTTTTTAGTCAACAAAAAGTTGGATGTTTTTTCCTTTAGTCCATAAAGAGCTAGTTGTCTTTTTCCTTTAGTTCGCAAAGAGCTGGACTCTTGTTCCCTATCAGTTCGTAAAAGGCTAGGCTTCATAGAGTTTGTCCATAAAAAGTTAGGTACCAATCGAGTAAGTCTACAAAAAGCTGGGCACCAATCAAGTGAATCCATAAAGAGCCAGCCACTAGTAGAATTTGTCCATAAAGAGCTAGGCACCAATTGAGTTAATTCACAAAGAGATGGACACCAATAAAGTCTATCCATAAAAAACTGGGCATCAATAAAGTTAACCTATAATAAGTTGGACATTAGTTGAGTCTATCCATAAATAGTTGAGCACTAGTAGAGTCTGTCCATAAAGCTAGGCATCAACCAAGTCATCCATAAAGAGATGGACACTAGACAAGTCTCTTTGCAAATAGTCAAGCACTAAGGAATCTATCTATAAAGATCTAGATACTAGTCAAATCTACGCAAAGAGTTGGGCATCAATCAAGTCCATCCATAAAAAAAGCTTTAGTTAAAGCCTATATGAGCTAGCACCTGCCTAGGAGGGTTAAATGCTAGAAAACTTAAAAGCCAAGTCGAAAAGTTAAACCTTACAAAAGCTAATTTGAACTTATATCAAAATTGCTACCAATGAATTGCCTCCATCATGGTGAAACATTAATTCAATCTTATTTTCCTAGGTATTCAAGAAACATCATTTCATCCTAAACAAAATGGTCTCTATTTGCTTTTACCCTGTCCTTGATACTTAACAACAGCCAAAGAGAGGCAATTGTAGACACCTTATTTTGTTAGGCTAATATTCAAGGTATAAAGCATCATTAAAATCATTTAAATGAGCATGGATTCATTCCCCATCATTTTTGGCTTAGAAAAAAAGGCTCAAAGAGTCCAAGGTACATAAATTTCACAATTTTACATAAATGTGCTGATACATAGCTTTTGTATATTAATAAAGGCTCCTTATATCATCAAAATTCAAAATTTCACTAGTTGTATCGACACAAATGAGGCTTGTATTGATATATTTGCTTGATGTATTGATACATTGGTCAAATGTATCGATACAAGGCTTGGCAGTAGCTAAAATTTAATTTTTAGACAAAATTGTTGTATCGATATATCCTAGGAATGTATCGGTACATCTTTCATTGTACCTATACATTCTAGGTTTGTTGCCCAAATGTATCAGTATAATATTCGATGTATCTATATACGCAGGCAAAATTACCTGGTTTGTGGTATTTTCAACTTTTGCACCATTGATCTCAAAAACCAACTTGGCCACCTTTTGGCACCAAAAATCATTAAAATTCATCCTAAACCTTTACATTAGGCTTATGATTGGGTTTAACAATTTTTAAGGCCTATAATCACTCAAAATGGGCATTTTCATGGATTGCATAGTTTATTTGGGGGCATGCTTGGTATTTTTCCATGTTTCAGACCTTTCTTCTCTCTTGCTCTAGTACTACGCTTACCCAAACTAATGGAAAAAAAGATAGTTGCACATAATAGCTAGAGTTGTCCGCTAGGACATAAAGCAAAAGCCTAAAATACCCTTATTTTTGGCATTTAAACCTTTGGTTAAACACTTAATTATAAAAGAACCAACTTTTGGCTTAGTAAAGGGGGATAACACTATTACGTTAAAGTGCACACATAAGCACCAAAAAACTAAAAAAACTTTCTATTTTCATAGCTCTTCAAATAGCCTCCCAAAACCTCTCCAAGAACCTTTATTTCTTACTTTCTTTCATCATAAAACCCCCTTCACCCTTAATATCATCAAAAAGCTCATTTTTGCTAGTTTTTCATGCTCACTATAGCAAGCTAAGGAAGAAAAAGTAAGCCAAAAACCAAAAACTTAGAAAAAAATTATATGAGCCTAAAAATTACAGCTTTGGGTAAACAAGGAAAAAGGAGTTTCACAAGCTTTGTTGGTATAGTTTTCTACAAATTTTTCTTGTTTCTTTTGCTTATAGCATTTCATGCCATCTTAGTTAACCTTTCCATGAAAACCATGACTTTTATGGGAAATCATGCATCTTTGAACTTGTTTTGATGATGTTTTGTGATTGCAATGCTTGGATGTTGCTTGGATGCTTAAAAATCATATTTTTCTTTGCTCATCTTAGAACAACCACTCTTCCATTGGTTTTTAACATTCACCATCACCATCCATGCATAAAACTTTTTAATGTTCTCGTAAGCTTAATGATGCTTGTTTGAGTTTGATGACATAAAAATCTCATCTTTAATGTTGCAAAAAACTTTCTATCACTTGTTTCATGTAATGGAAGCATTATCTCACATGAGTATATCACTTTTTGTGTTCTTCTAAGCATCCTCTTAATTGTTCATTTAATCTGCATTGTTTGCATTGTTGGCATGATTCAATTGACAAAGATATTGCCTTGTGGTTGTTCCAGCGTATGTTTGTTTTAGATACCATGTTTATGTGCTTTACATGATTAAAAATGATTTCCTGATGCCTTTCGTAGGTGTTTGTTTGTTAAAGAAATTGATTTTCCAAAAAAAAAAAAAAGAAAACCAAGTCTATGTTACCTCTAATACATAAGGAGTAAAAGGCATTTGATATTTTCACTAAATTGGTCCTCCAGCCTTAGGGATAAATCAAGATTCTAGGTCTAGATTAATGGTTAAATGAGGTTCGAGATTCTAGTTTTCAAAATTAAAAATAACCTTTTACTCACTTTAAACTGTTTATGCCTTGATCTTGAGTTTAACATCTTTGTGTATGACATCTTCAATGGGCTATTTCATTATCCCAAACTACTCTAGGATTGTGTAAATGAGTTCATGAAGACCATACCACCCTTTTCTTTTAGTTATGAATGTTCGGATGTCCACAGCTCAAGCCTAGTCCTGAGAATACAAAAGAAAAAACAAAAATTCCCTTATTTTTGCCCTAGTAACACTGTAGTTTGAATTTGAAAAATTATCTTCAAACTCTAAAGCATTTTGTTAGAATTTTGGATTTTTGACCTTAAAGAGAATCATATAAACTTTCCAATGGTATCTTGTTTGCCTTTGGATTATTCTAGATAAGGGAGTTATGATTTTACAAACCTTTACTGTCTGGGACCTCTGAAACTAGCGAATTACATTCTGTTTGGGCCTTTTCGGCAAACTAGATTTTGAAATTTTAAAATAAAATTTTAGAAAGTTCATGAAATTCCCTTTCTAGAAAAGTATCGTTTGTGATTGAATAATCCTGAATGAGTCAAGATGCTTTTTCAAAATCTATTATGCCTTTTCCCTTACACATTCTGCTAGTGCTAAAACAAACTTAAATTCAAAATTTTTTTTATTAATCCTCATCAAGTTATCTTTCCAACGATGCCTTGTTTACCCTAAAGCCTTTAGATGAACCTAAAATAAATTCAAGATGGAGATAGTGCGATGTTTACCCCTATTTGTGAACTAAAATTAAACCAATTTCCTGAATCACTTTTATCAAGATGTTCCAATGTCTAGAAATGCATTCGATTGACTCCCCATGGAGTAGTATGCTAAACATATGGCCCTTAAGCTCATATTAATGCTAAAACAAAAATATAATATTATTCAAATTCTCGATTTCTAGTTTCACCAAAATATTTTTTTCTCCATAAATATTTAAATTTTCACCAATAGAGATACTCTAACCCTACTTTTTTGATGGGATACTCTAATCCTATTTTTCATTCACAAAAATAATTTTTCTCTCTTTAAAACCTTTCTAGCCTTTTAACTAAAACCTTATTTTAACAATGTTACAAAATATTGCCATCGGGGATACTTTAATCTCACCCTTTTAAGGGGATGCTCCAGCCTTATTTTTCACTCAAAAGCCTAAATTTTCTCTCTCTCTCTTTCTCTCTCCCCTTAAATATCCTTAAGCTTTTTAACCAAAACTTTACTTTGAAAACATAATAAATCTTCATCATTAGAGATACTCCAACCCCACTTTTTAAGAGGACACTCCAACCTCACTTTTCAAACTTCACTCGAAATTTGAACTCTCTCTTCCAAAGAACCTTGGGTTTACAAATCAAAACCTTTTTTTTATACCTCAAGTGACCACTAAATCCAAACACGTCCTAAATTGTTATCATGTTATTCTTTAATAATCGAAGATAATTATGAGATACATTTTGATCATTTTTTATACCTTTTTACATGTTTATTTTTATGCAATATTATTATATTTATTTTTGTCTTACTAACACATTTCCCTTTTATGATATTCCAATGTTTCCAGATTGTTTTCAAAAATTATAAAGCAATATTCTGTGTTGATATCTCTCTAGTGCATGATCCAAATTTTTAAAATTAAATCTAGAAATGATTTTCGTAAAAAATCCCTATGTTCCCCACACCTCTAGGGTACATACGTGATTTAATTTTTTTTCAAACTCATATGTATAATTTTCACAAAAATTCATGCATTTAAAGGGGATTATATCAAAATCATGATTAAATGGAATTGATTAAGCTGAAACCAAAGTAAGATATTGTTAGTGGGTATCGATTTCGAGCATTATGGGGTTGCTATCCTTCCTTACACATAACTAACTTCCAAACCCAACCAATGAATCTCTGGACCTTGTAGACCTCAAAATTGAAGTTTTGAGTCTTGTAACTCAGAATATTTTTTCAATGGGCATCTGATCATGCCTAGCCCAAAATGATCGGTGGCAACTCTAGGTCTTTAGCCACTTCATGGTGACCATTTAAGACTAGATGGATAAGTGATTCACCCGATGGTCTTTCCCTTCACTACCATCTCGCTATGCTTAAACCAAATCCAAATTAAAGGATAACCTAAAGGTAAATCTTGACTAATTTTGATGCTTTATTTAAGTCAAGCGCATCATCATCTAAGCCATTCAGGTGGGTGTTATGCTTAGCAAGGGGACATCATGGTAGCTTGGCGACTCTAATATGGATGACTTAGAGAGTTAGGCCTATTACCAGCAATATCTAGCTCAACTTTTTTTTTTATTTTCATTATTATTTAGCTATAGTCCTCTTTTATCTTTATCTTCTAACCTTTTACCTTTTGTGGTTTTTACCTTATGATTGTCAGAGGCTACTCTATTCTCAAATAAATATCAATTTGAATAAGTATGGCAATATAAGAGTAAAACAAATGGTTTGATTGTTTCTTTGGCACACACTTTGCAAATGCATTTGCTTCAGATTCCTACTAAACTCCTTGGTAAGGTTAACACCTTAATTTTAGGAGGAAATGAGCTATTTACCTTTGTGAGTACCCATCTACATAGGCATGGCAAAGCCTTCCAAAGTATAAAGTAACAATGTTTTTCATGAGTAACCTTTCATATTTACATAGGAAATACCTCCACCGAATCGAACCTGTTCTACCAAGCCTATGAGGGGTTTAGGGTCGAGTTGCCTCAGCTATCTTTATCGGACAAAAGAGTGATTCAGGTACCAAATTAGATGCCAACTCATACCCATATAGTGAGCCTATGAGCCAAAGAGTGTCAAGCCATACTAGAATGTTGCTAGAATTATTCAAAAAGTAAGATCACTTGTGGAAACACTTCTTACCTTTACTCTTATGAACTATAGTTAAGTAGGCAATAATAAATAATATTGCTGCTCGCGTTTGTCATTTTATTTCATGTTTCATTGTTTTACGAAGGTATTCCTTATGCTATCAGATCAATCGCTAACCCTTTTCAATATGTTGATGGTGACTAGCGAATGCCATCACCTACAATGCCCTATGTTATCCTCAAAGAGTTATACCTAACCTAAACTAGCTATTATGCTGTTTGAATGATGGATAAATCAAACTCACCATAGATGGCGATGAGCGAACATTATCGCCTAGTTGGTTAGTTTTATTCCCCATGAGGTATTGGAACAACTTATTAAGGATGATTTTTAACCCGAACATGCCGTTATGCCATCCATTTATTCATAATTATCATGTTCGCCCTTAGGCATTGTATTGCCTATTGTCGAGGAAATTTTTATAATGCATTTTTATCGTTATTCTTTTATCCTTTCTTATGTTTATTATTTTTGCATCCCTTTTGCTTTTCTATTTGATGCATGTATCATTTCATCATAATCATCATCATTACAGGATAATTGGCTGATGGTTTAGTGTTCAACAAGGCCTGTCTATCAAGAAGCAATAACCCATTTTTGTTCTCAAGCTTTTTAAAAAAGTCAAAACATGATCTAAGGGCTATCAACATAAAGATAGAGATATTCTCACGCCTAGTTACATGTCAATAATGCATGAAAGGTTTAAGATTGGGTTCCAACAAAATGACTATCATGAGTTGGGATTTACTTGGGATAACACCAAGAAGGGGATATGATGATATAACCTTTCTTCTCAAGGTTCGATGGAAAATCGCCCTGTTGTGAGCAGTTATACAATTTTGGAATCTTGTGTATTAATGTTTCACTTTCAATTGTGAGGATTTAGTTTCCACAATTGATGAACATGCTGCATTATCAACATTAAGAAGGCCAAGCCTGATAGAATATACTGTAAGGCTTAGTAACCTCAAACTTTCAAGAAAAATTAGCTTAGATTCTTAGGGCAATAGAGTTACAGATTAAAAGTTAGTCAAAACAAAAGGGAATAGTGAAAGCATCTCATGAGCCAGTCTAAAGAAAATAATGGCCAATACCATTGATGTCCGAAAATTTTAAGATATCTATGCTTTGGCGATACATGTTCTGGTCATATTTCAAAAACATTGGGCTATGTCAAAAGGGTAGTAGCAGATCTCTTTTCCTGATTGTGCTGCAACATTAATCTTGTATCCATAATCATTGCCAAGACTCTTTAAGCCTTTTGCTTTTACAGAAAAAAAGAACGATTTAATTCATTAGATACACATCGCTTCTTTACATTTAGGTTGTCAGTCACTTTCATATTGTAGAATAGAGAAGATTGCTCAATCTATTTTCTAACTTCAGCCTTGTCTCTAACGTCATTGGAAAACAATGGCCCCAAGACAAGTTTAAGGAATAGCAAATCAAGAAATTTCAAAATCTTAAAGGAGAAGAGGCCACATGAAGGCTTTATGGTTGTTTTCTCAGTTGATCATATATAAATGTAGAGATTTTAGTTATGTGCCACTTATGGGATTATGGGAAACCACTAGTTATGAACCTCTCCTAGTTCTGTAGCAATTTCAATGCTGGAAATTCATTTCATTCTTTCAAAACCTTAAGCATTAGAACTTTTAGTATGGTGAAGTTGATTATAAGTAAAAAGGCCGGTTAGCTTTCCATGCTTAGATAAAGTTTCATTCCATCCAATGATATTGAAGAGATAACAACATCACTTCGAGATATGATGAATAGAAGGCCCATCATGTTAATGATGCTCTATCACTACTAGATGATGGGATAATTCAGGCCTAGTTGGTAAGGCTCCTTCAAAGATTAAACTACTCAAGAAAGAATTTGAACAAGAGAGAAAAGCTTTCCCAAAGATATCACTCAGTTGAAAAGGAGAAGACTTAGCTACAGATAGACTTTTATATCTAGGGATAAATCGAGTTATCAAGGAGAAGAACCATCTCAAGGATGATCCTAATAATTTGACAAAAGATTATATGGCATTCTAAAAGTAAACAAGTGCAAAGCCCTTAATCAGGAGTTAAACCAGTAGAAAAGAAAGCTAAGGTTAATAAGGAGAAACTTATTTGAACCTACCCTCTTGCATTAACCTACTAAAGGAAAAATAGATATCTTAAGGGCCATGTATAGGAATTGAGGATAAACTGGGTCAAAAATAAGACCTTAATGCTTCAAATTCAAGATTTAGAGCATTCCTTAGAAATTCACCAAGCTAGGTTTATGAATTAGTAAGAATCTCTGAATTACGGGAGCAAGAATGGCCATAGATGGTTGATCATGCATGGCAAAATTATCAAGATCATTACTGCCATCTCACTGAGCAGATTTAAGCAACCAGTTAGAGGCTACGAATATGATGGATATGGCCAGATCTTTGATATGAGTTATCTTGCCCATCAAAGCTCATGAACAAGAATTGTTGTATTTCTTGGAACATATGATTAGGTAATGTAAGCATGTCATGCATTTCCAAATACAATCATGTCTATTTAGGATTTTTATTACTTTAATGAAAGATACTATTAGTGAAGCTATTCCACAATCTAATTATCCCTATTGTATTTGCATAACTAACCAAATTCTTTGTTTGCTTTATCCATTCATTCATGTTAATGGTCATTTACTATCATAATCACATACTTACCATTATCTCATCAAACATGCTCATGGCATATCGTAAAGTCTAATTACCTAAGCCTATAGAGTGTTAGGTGTTTTGAAATATGGAATCCATCATTCATCATTGATATAACACTCGTGGATACCAAAAAGCCGTGAAAATAACTTGAATTGGAACTTATGTATAAGGAGTCTTAAAAGCAGTCACTTCGTAAGAATGAGGAACTTCAAGCTTAAACTAAGGAAGTAACCAAGCTATTATTTGAGGGTTTAAAGAACAAAGGCAAATAAGCATTATTAACATGGGTAAAAGACTGGTCAATATTGAGGACAACTTGAATGGTGGTACTGAAGCCATTAGTGCATATGTAAGGGCATCATATAAATAGCATTATTTAGCGCTAATCCCATTAGCTCAACCATTCATTTACACTAACCTTGCAATGACAACCTATTTGGTTCAAGGATTTTAAGGTGTCAGCTTTTCACTAGCAAGACCTATAGTCCTAGATCTTAACAAACAAATAAAGCAAGAGAAAGAAAAGAGGTCTTTTAATATTGATAAAGAATAAAACAAGTATCAGTAATTAGAAAAGTGCCTTAAGGCTATCAAAGAAATGATAGATTTAGGGTCATAGATGTCAAATCTTTCGCTTAGTCTCCACTCGTATCATCCCACCTAAGTTTAAGGTGTTGGACTTTGAAAAGTATAATGAGACTACAGATCCTATTGCCTACCTTTATATGTATTACCACAAGATGGCTAGATATAAAGAGAATGAAAAGCTATTAAACCATTGCTTTTAAGACAACCTAATTAGGGCAATTAATAATTGGTATATAGGGCTTGATCCCATTAGAATTCAAACATGGGTAGATTTATCTCGTGCTTTCTTGGAATAATATAAGCACATATCCTAATGGGCTTTGTATCATTTCTCTTTTATGAATAAGAAGAAGAAACCTTAGAAAGTTTTGACAATATGTTTAAAGATGGAAAGTGGAAACCATTTAAGTTCACCCTCCCATAATTAGAAAGGAAAGGATGGTTATGTTCATCAATACCCTGTGAGCTCTCTATAATAAGCTACCAGGAAATCTTATAAAGAATTTTGTCGACATGATTATATTAGGTGAGATGATCAATAATGCTATAAAAAGTGGCAAGATATCTAACAGGGAGTTATCTAGCTAGAGTAAGAAGATATTGACTAAAGGCCAAGAGAAAGAGGTTAATGTCATCAATGAGAGCTTGGCTAAGCTTCCTCAGAGTTGATACTTAACATAAAGTAGATACTTCTATAATATGGAAGATCCAGGTTTCAATTCCTCCTCACAAATGCCATAGTTAGCCTATTTTACCAGGTCTACCCCAATAATGAGTTTCATGCCAAATCTTGTTCAAAAGATTGCTCAGACTGCATAAGTCCGTAATACAAATAATGTAAGAGTTCCAGATAATTAACAAGCACATTGAGAAAAAGAAAACTTTGATCCATTTCCTTGCTCCTAAAAAGAGATTTACTCTTGTCCATTATCGGGTCACTTAGTGGCCTCGGTCTTTATAAATTCAAGGTTGTCCCAATGTCTTACATGGTATGATAAAAATGCTTATTGTGAGACCACGTTGGGGCGTAAGGCCATTCAATTGAGAATTACACCTTATTTAAGAGGAAGGTATAGAGTCTGCTAGAAAAAGATGTGATCAAGATTAAACAAGGGCCAGGACTTAACACCAAAGCTAACCCTTTCTTTAGTCATGTAAAACCAAGGGTGAATGCAGTACTTAATGAGAAAAGTTGTTAAGTCAAGAAAAACATTAAAAAGGTCAAGACACTAATGACCAAGATACGTTTAGCCTTTAGAAAGGCAAAGATAGTGTCAAAAGTTAAACACCAAAATGAAAAAGGCACTGATTTTACTACCATTACAGACAAAGACATATTTTGCAGCATTACGCACTTTTAATAGAGATGGTCAAAGAGATAATGGAATGATCTAAAATCGAGTTCTATAAGGTGTGGGATGAATACATCAGCCCATCTATTAATGCCATATATAAAGAGAAACCTACCACTAACTAGAATTGCCTCTCTCTCATGCGCATGAAAAAAAAGAATTGATGAAAGTTTTAAATAGTATGCTCAGAGGTGGATGGAAAAAGGCCTTCCAAATTTACCTCTTATTAATAGGGAAAAAGATGACTGTTAGGTTCACCAGCACCTTACTAGTGCCTTATTATAAGAAAATAGTAACTAGTATCCTAAAGAACTTTATAGATGTAGTTATATTGTGCGAAATGATTGATGAGGCCATGAAAGGTGACTCAACTGGAAAAGATATCTTTAAGGCCAAAGGAAAAAACAAAGATTGAAGACGACAAGGGCTAAAATCCAATGTTAGAACCAGCTCTTCCAAACTCACATTGAATCAATTACAAATGCAATGGGTATTGAATATGACTATGAAATCATAAAGAATATATAGTAAATTAGAACACCTATGAAATCTTAGTATAAGCAGAGTTAGTCTATAGGGTCAAAGGACAAAAAAGGGAACAATTATGACTTTCAACCATCAATAGTCATATTCTATAAACATGCAAAGAGTTTCATGCAATGGTCTAAAGAATGATGAATAAAGGTAGGATTGAATTTTATGATAAAAAATGAACCACCATTATTAAGTTAATATATGTGGTATCTTCTATCAACACCATAAAAAATGATAGAAAGAGATCTTCTTAACCATTAGTCTTTTTTGCCATCTAATAAGATATTAAAGCTACACTTATTCAACCTATATAAAGAGGATAAAGTAGAGCTCTATAGGTGTGAAAGCAAAACTTTAATTATCAAAGATTCCAGCCAACAAATAGCCAATGTTGACATCTTAGGAGTGAGCCACCTGACCCAGAGTAGTAAATGCTATGCCTTTACCGCATAAGAAACTGCCACTTAAAGGTATACTACTCCTATCCTACAAGCTTCAATGACTGTGACCAAAGAGTCAAATCCAATAATAATCAAGGAATTGGTAAATGAGGAAGAGGTTATAGAGTTCTTTATGTACAAGTAATTTGTTAAGATATCTGTGCTATCATTGCTCTTGAATTTTGAAGCTTATAAGAATGCTCTTTTTCAAGTCTTGAATGAACCATATGTTCCTCATGATATCTCAATAGGCCAGTTGGATCACCTAGTAAGGAATATCATTATCGACAATTACATATCTTTTAGTGATAATGAGATTTTCGATAGAGGAAGAGAAAATTAAAAGGCCTTTCACATCACCATAAATTACAATGGCAGTAGGTTGCCAAAGGTGCTTATTGATAACGAGTGAGCTTTGAATGTAATACCCATATTTTGCTTGAACAAGCTTTTAGTGATAATGAGATTTTCGATGGAGGGAGAGAAAATTAAAATGCCTTTCACATCACCATATATTACAAAGGCAGCAGGTTGCCAAAGGTGCTCATTGATAACGAGTGAGCTTTGAATATAATACCCATATTTTGCTTGAACAAGCTCTTCATTGATGTATCTCGTATCAAGAATAGTTACAAAATTATGCAAGCATTTAATGGGATTTGCAAAGATGTTGTAGGGAACATCGTTATCCGCCATGCACCTATAAAGTAAACTTCCATGTGATGGACATTGCTTGATCATACAAGTGCCTACTAGAAAGGCCATGGATTCACTAGTGGGAGCAATGCCATTATCATTGCACCAAAAACTAAAATACATCATTAAGAACAAAATCATTAGCATTGAGAGAGAAGAAGAAATTATTGGTACTACTTCTACTGATTCCTTAAATATTAAGCCTGAAAAGGATGCTCCAAAATCTTTTTTTTTTAGTTTTTCAATTTTTTTAATGCTATTTATGTCAAAAAAGGCTTGCCAATCGTTGAGCCTGATTTAACAAAGAGCACTTACATAGGCTTAAAGTTATTCGTTAGTAAGGGTGTTCGAGTTGGAAAGGAACTCAAAAGACATCTCCAAGGTATTACTACGTTCTAAAGTTCATTAATTAGATTAACAAGAAAATTTTAGTATTTAAGCCTAATGCATAACAGAAAAGAAAGCAAGCTCAAAAGAACTGTGAGAAAAGGATAGCCCATCTATTGGGATATGTCTTAGCCATGAACTGATATTATTTTCATTGTTTTAAGAAAATTTCCATTTAACAAGACATGTGAATATCGGCTCAACAATGTTGTGTTCATAATGAACAAGTCATTTGGGGATTTCTCCTTTAATGCATCAATAAACTGAAGACATTAACAATGGATTAGAAAACCAATTTATGCCTTCTAGGATTTGTTCTAAGGGTTTGGATTGAAATTGAGATTCCTTTATTGTTTAAGTCTATTTTAAAGTAACACTATGAACTAAACCTACATGCTTTTGCTATAGGATACTTTGTATGGGTGTCCTTTTATTAAGTATTATCAATGAAAATGACTAAGCATTATGCATTCCATTTTTTGTGTCCATTCTAAAATTTCTTGCCAATTCTTAGGCTTTTCTATACATATTTTTTTACCTATATTGTTCTTTTTCCATATTTTCAATTATCTAATTGAAAATTACATGAATTTTTAGTTTGAGATTTCAAATTGATTTTGAACAACTAATTTGCACTAGTGAGATCAATTTGAAAGGATTCTGAGGAAAGATGAAACAACTAAATTTGCTAAGGCTAATTGAGCAGGAGGAAAACTGATTTTACCTCATAAATAACACATTGAAACCATGAACCAAAGAACATGAATAGATCGAAATGAAGTTAAGATCAAAACCTCCATAAACCTATCAAGACAAACCAAATTAATAAACCTTTTTTCAAGAATATCAAGACATGTTTGCTTGGTCCTACCAGGACATGCCAAGATTGGACACCAACATTATGGTCCATTAACTTTCTTTCAAACCCGAATGCAAGCCTATGCAACAAAACCTTAGAAGAATAAAGTTTGAGATGCTTCTAAAAATTAAAAAAAAAACATAAAGAAGCAATTTGAGGTAGGATTTCTTGAAGTAGCCAAGTGCACCAAATGTGTAGCCAGTATAGTCCTGGTCCTTAAAAAGGATGGCAAGGTATGGATATGTGCAGATTATAGGGATCTAAACTAAGCCAGACCAAAAGATAATTTCCTTTTACTTGACATTGACACTCTAGTAGATAATACTGCCAAAAATTCCCTATTATCCTTTATAGATGTATTCTCAAGCTCCATCTAAATTAAAATGGCATTTGAGGACATGGAAAAAATTATTTTCATGACCATGTGGGGTGTTTTCTTTTATAAAGTACTGCTTTTCAGGCTAAAAAATGCTAGGGTAACTTATTAGAGAGTAATGGGACACTATTCCATCACTTTATGCATAAGAAGATAGAAGTCTATGTTAGTGATATGATCGCCAAATCACCACAGAAGAGTGAACATGTTGCCAATCTTTGGAAACTTTTTAAATGGTGTAGACACCTTATTTTGTCCGAGCTAATTTTTTTTTTAACAATTTGGAGCATCGACGTAAGAGAGGACATGTTGCCAAAAGCTTTTAAGGATGTCAAGAAGGCCTAGAGATCATGTCAAAGGTAAATACAAAGATGTGGCATCAAGGGACGTA
>JBBYHO010000020.1:15791721-15802659 GCA_038382025.1 Adansonia gregorii
AAATTTCTTTGGTGAGAAAAAAATTTAATATTTGAATTTATATTTTCAATTTAATTTTTTATTTTTTACAAAAAAAAATTAAGTCCAAAAATACAAATAGCTCATGAATAATATTTTTTAATTAATTAATTAATTAACTAATTATCTTCTTTGTTTATTTAAGGAGTTCAACATTTTAAGAAGTACTGAAAAATAAAAAATTTTGATTTTAAAATAAATATTAAATTATAAAAGTTACCGATTTTTTAATCGAATCTATCATATCAATTGATTCTATTAATATTGCGAGACATATTTTAAAATTCGTTTGATAAATAAATTACATAAAAAAAAATTTATATGAAATGTTATATCAAATTTATCAAAATTTCATTAAAATTTAATTTCTCTGTTGAAGATTTTCGCAAACTCTTTTTATTAAAGGAAAAAAAAAGAAATGGAAAAAAAATTAAAACTATTGGGCCATAAGTAGAACCCAGGCGGACCAGGCCCAACAGTAGGCCCATCAAATCGTTATTCTTTGCTCCTTAAACCCTTGAAAAATCGTAAACAAAAACCTCTCTCCCTCTAATCATCAAAATCAAATCAAAAGTTTTTTGAAGTTTGATTTTGATAAAGAAAAAGGATGGCTCTTTTAAGGAGATTCAACACTATTCGTTCTGTTTATCAAACCCTTGAGGTTCATCAATCTTCTTCATTTCTGTAAGTTCTCATTACCACCTTGGGTCCTTCAAAAATGAAGGGAAAATCTTCAACTTTCGAAAAATGTTTGGGTTTTGTTTGTTTTTCTATTGACATAAGGAAAAATCCTTGTTTAGATATTTGGGTTTGTCTTATATTTTTAAGAACTTATTGTAAAGCGCAATGTTTGGTTACTGGGAAAATGAAGGAAACGGATGGAAATTGGATAGAAATAGTAGAATATCCATTTTCTTCTCTTTTTTAATATTAAGGCTTTGCTTTTTTTTTTCCCCCTTTTTCAGGCTCAGGAGCTCAAGAAGTTATTCTACTAGGTTTTCAAATGGTAATAAATTTTCTTTCAATTTCTACTGAATCCCATAAGCTTAGTTTATGTCATGAGTTATTTTTATTTGTCACATAAAAAAAAAGTGCTACTTTTGATCATACATTTTATGTGGTTTTCATTGTTCTCAGTTCCTCGATTCTACAGTCAAGGTGTAACTTCTTGCTTAGATAAGACAGATAAAAATGCTCTTCCTTGGACAAGTAGAAACACAATGACACTTCGATCTACTATGGTAACATTTTGAAGTAGGAAATGCCGAAGTCTGTTAATTTTTTCTTTTTTGTTGGAGCTCTTGATTTTGGATTGCTAACACAGTTAATGTGTATCTTTTCCTCTTTTTTTTCTTCCTGATTTGATTTTAGGCTGCTGAATTGTTGGTCTTTTTGGATGTCAAAAAGTGCTTAACCACACAAGCTAAAGCCCCTGCACAAGTACGGAAAGTGGTATGTAACACCTTCAGAACTGGCTGTTTAGATTAGGCATGATGCTTTTTCCTTCATGTTGCACCGTTATCATGCATTTTGCATACATATATATCTTTCGATTTGTTCTTAGTTAGATCACACATAGAGTGAACTTATAATGGTGTTTTATTATTCTAAGATCAGGCTGTACAAAGTAATTTAAGCCTATGCTCGCATCTTTTTAATTGCAGGGAGCTCAAATTTCCATGACTAGCCCTGGATTTGTCTATGAACCTTATGCGCCTGGTGAACCAATCCCATTCTGGAAGAGGTTAGTCTGATTTCCATGAAGTTGTTATTAAACTAAGTTTAAAAAGAATTCTCCCAAAAGTGCCTGTAGCACTATATTTAAAGTCAACTGTCTATTTTGTTGAACCCAATTTTCGAGTAAAACTCTAAAACGTTTTGGTCGCCATGGCCCTTACCGACATGAAGAAGCAATGCCATTCTGTGAAAGCAAAAGCAAATGTTCTATCAAATGAGGGAGAACTAGTCCAACTTTAAGTTGCAAAACATGGAATTGAAGCTTAGAAAAATCACTTGGATCATTCTCATTAGACTTACGTTCTTGTAGTGTGTAGCCTTTTCATCTTATTTCCAAAACAAGCCATCATATGCCTTTTACCTCAGTAGTCTTCTGTATCAGATATTTCACAACGACCGGTTGGAGAAGAACAAAAGATGATATCAAGTCAGAGGTAACCATCTTGCGTGCTTTATATATTTTGTTCTTACTCAAGTGTATATTTTTCTGAAAGATCTCTCTCTCCTTTCCTTTTTAATGCCATAAGTAAAAAATAGTGGTAATGTGAATCATGTGCAAAATACAATGTAGAAATGCAGATATCGACATGGAGAGAATTGCGGCATCATTATCTAGCAAGTTACATTCCAATTTCTTGTTTGCAGCTTAAAAGTGCCTATGCCATTGCTAAGTTAAGGAGATCCGGATACTCAAAAAACCAGTTCTATAAGGAGGCCGTAGAACTATACAAGGAGGTATGCCGATCCAATATCCTGAATTTGCTGTTACTATTATATTTCTTGCTCTCTAAATTTGTGCACTAGGGTTATGGCCTAGGCTTGTAGCTCTCATAGCAGTGGGACCTAAGGTGTTTTGAAAATATATGTGCAAATTAGCTTTATTTCATATTTTGTTGTGGTATTGCTTGTAAATTTCTTTGATCTTCTTTCTCTCCATGCTGGAACTACTTTTCATTTCTCACAGATAAACACTCTAATCGCGAATGGTGACAAAACATCATTACGAAAAGCAGTTACAGAGAATATGTTCTCAGTATGTTTCTATAACTTCTACATGCTGTCATTCTGTTGCTTCTCTAAGATTTTTATGTTTTCCTGTTTTTTATGTTGGTTAGGCCACTAACAGCGTCTTGCTTTTTAATTTATACTTAAATCTTTCTTGATACATCTGTTGACTTCTAATAGGCACTCAAGAATGAAATTAAGCAAAGGGAATCTATATGGAGCAAGGTTTACTGGGAGATGGTTGAACCTATTGTTAAAATAAGAACTTTGCGAGCCCGATTGGTTAGTGCCCAGCTTATTATTTCTTTGAAGGTGTTGTCATCCCCATATTGTATTTGAAGTTCAAGTCCTACATTTCGCTAAACTGACTAATAATATTTGGATTAGCATGATCAGATAAAACTGCTAACCTATGCTTTCTACTGTATGTTACAACCTTATCTAAGGGGTCCCATTCCACTGGTTATAACCTTATTCGTCGAGAATATACAATACATGAATACAACATATACAGCCTTTCCCGACCACAATGCTGTTTTTGTATCGATGTATTGTTTATTATAGATGAATATGGTTATAACCACTCCTTTAGATAAGTTTGTAATATGATGGATTTCCCTTTTTTTAATCATAAAGATGCTTCTATGAAAATGGAGGAAAAAATACAGACCACAACCCTAATCTTAGTTAATTACTGTTGTCACCTTTTTGTTATTTTAGCTAATGGCTTGCCTTCTGGTGGTTCTATATTACAGATTGGTGTTGATAAGAATGACATTAATAAAGCATTCATACAACTTACTCTCGAGTTCCTTACTAAGGAGGTAAGCGGATTCTACTTCGACTTTGGCTATGTTGTTGTATACATGCATGTCATTAGATATCGATGAATCTGATTAAAGCATAACAAGGTCGAACCATACTCGGAAAATATCCATCCGGGTATGCTCGTGCAATATTTCAGCTGTACCTAAACATGATTGAGAATTTAATATTTTGTTGTTTATTGAATGAGTTTATCCTTACAATCTATGTGATTCAGACACAAGTGAGATTGCAGGACATGAGTATGTGTCTGACATGAGTATGTTCAAATTTTTTGTAGGTTTTTTCATATATTTAGAGGGTCTTTGGAATGTCATATCCCGATACCGAAGTCTAGATATATGTTGAACATAGATACTTCAAGAAAAATAAAAAGTTAGAGAAACATAGGGAACAATTATAGAAGATAATTTGTTAATTTGCTCTCACAGATGTAAGTATGATCGTGGTTTGACCTGGATAATGTCTCCGTTGTTTTGGCAGAAATTTGAAGCATATGATTCAAAAGGTGCTGTTGTCTCCGGGGATAAAACAAAGGAGGTATTGTTAGTAATATTTGATATGAATTATTACACAGACAGCCAGACACTTAATTCTCTCCTCTCTTTTAAGTTAATCTCCTTTTAATTGATTTAATTTTTGCAATATTCCGACTTCACTCTGGAAGGTTAAAAATCAAAGTGGTTAAGAATCTATTTTAGATTGATCAGTTAGATGCTTGGAGATTCTGGAATTAACCTACTTGAAATGTTATATTATGTCGAAAAAAACGACTGTGGAATGAAAAGGCATTCACATAAAGTCAAGTCTCATGTAGATGGTGTAATACTCCGTAATCGCTATTAACATGACTGCCGCTCTATAGAACTGTGCATGAGACTTTCACCTCATACGGCTCCTTGTTCAATTCTTTTGAAGTCATCGGGTCCTTTTCCTCAGTCGAGAATGGTTTATTGATGTATCTTGTATCACGTTTGATAGCATGATCAAGCTTTGCATGTAATTCTTGCCCCCATGTTTTGCAGGTTCTCGTTCGTGCTATCTGGGTATTCGAGAAGTCTCTCTTTCATCCAGGTGCTCACTGGCGTCTCTGCGGACGAATTAAAGTGTAAGCCAGCCATTATTGACTGCAAATTTCAAACTGACATTGTGCATGCTGGTAACAAATAATTTACTCTTACCCGATTATGTTTGCCGGGCATCTTCTACATGGGTTCTATCCATTTTGATAGATTCAATCGATAGAGTGTCTTCTTTAAGGACTAAATAAATTGACTAGCAGTTGACAGTTTAATGTCCTGCTTTCAAGTTTCTTCTTGTTCTTATGGAGTTCTTATCGGGAAATCAAACACCTGACTTCTGACAATCACCTTCCTAGGTGAAGAGGAAGAACTAGTTCAGAATAATATTTCAGGATCAATATCTTGCATCAGTCATGGCTTTGTGCTTATTTGTAATCTTAAACTATGTTACTCGGACTCGAATGTGAGTATCATATTTAGGTATATATCCAATGTAGTTATTTTTAATTTTTTTTTATAAGTTTTTTCATGTATTTAGAAGGTTTTTGAAGAGTTATGTCTCCATACATATGTTTGAATATTTGTTGGACATAGTACTTCAAGAAAATGAAGAGTCGGAGCAACATAGATCTTTAACTCCATTAGACAACATAGATCTTCTATTGAAATAGCCAATGGGTAAGACGAAAATGGAAGGCTATTGAATTGAATGGCAGACATTGTCAAGAAAAATATGACTTTTCTTGAATGAAATGAATATCGAATTTATTTAACCGAAAAGATATATGACCGTAAAATAGGGATAAATGAACTAAGATGGCAGCTACAATGATCATTTCAATGAGCGCTGTTGCCATTGATTCGCCATTTCCGATCTTCTATCATTTTTTGAGGGAATCCCCATTTTCTAGCGACTCTTCATCTGTATGATGGATTGCAAAGCTATATGCTCCACCATGTCCCAACTCCACAAATCTTGCAATCCCCACGATTATTTTACGTGGAGATCTGCATTTAATCCAAAAATTTTATGATTTTATCTTATGAAAGGTGTCTTTTAGGTATGAGCTTAAGTTTCTGCCTGTATATCATAACGGATTTTTTTTTTCATGTCTGAGATTATTATGAGATTCAAGTCTTGAGAATGATCATTGTGAAGCCTATTCAAGTCTTTATATCTGCAGAGAAAACCAGCAAAATTCAAGAATTTTTTTTTTTCAGTCTAGCCTCCAGTGATCCAAACTAGGTATCAAAGCTGCTTGATTATTAAAGCTAAAATGTTTATATTCAACATCTATAAACGATGCATATTTAAATATATGTATAAGATACAATCTTTTAAAATATAAAAATATTAAATATTTTTATATCAAATACATATTTATATTTAACATTAACTCTCAATTGCAGTCCGGTAACATAGATTAAAGCTCATTCTCTGAGGTAAACGAACAAGGTTATATAAGCAATAACGATGGAACGCTACGGATTTGTCTCTACAAGGTACGAAGTACTTCATCACGATCCACTTGAAAAGCAAGACTAACATTCGGTTGAAAGGGTTACTTGAATTCAATTATTATTTAATTAAATTTGAGTTTAAATAATTTGAGTTATAAATTATTTAAATTTTAATATTTTAATATTTGATTCGAGTAATTGATAAGTTTAATTTTTATTATTTATTTTTAATATATATTTTTATTATTTTTAATTAACATAAAGATATTCAAAAGTCAAGGCTTAATTTTTATATATTTTTTTATCCATTCACAAATAGAACTACATCCATAAGCTCGAATTTATTGTTCATATATTAATAAAAATAAAAAAAAATAATTTTATATTAATAATTAAATATTTTATAATTAAATTTAAATAAAAATATTTTTAATAAATATATAATAATTTAAAATATAATTTTATATCAATATTTATATATTTTATAATTAATTTAAATAAAAAATTTTATTACAAATAATAATATAAATTAAATTAATTTTAATTAAAAAAATTATATCTAAAACTCGATCCAAACAAATTAGATGAGGTCAGTAGATCCAATATTAGATATAGATATATAAATAATTTTTCCTTTTATTAAAGAAAGTCTTAAGAAAAAAAACCTCTGTCCTTAAAAGCTTAAAATAAATTAAAGAAAATTCAAATTTGAGCTGGGAATCCTTACCGGCAAGCTATAAGACGGTCGCTGCCTCAACCAGCCGCCGGTCTTCTGGCTTATTCTCTTGTTTTTTTCGTTAAATTTTCTCAATGCTTGTTTGGTGCCTGAGAAAATACTGGATTTTACCGGTGAAATCAAAAATCAAACTGAGGTTGCTTCAAATCTCAAAACCCTAATAGCTTTGTACATTCTTACTTCTTCTTTAATAACCTCAATTTTCTATTTTTCATTGATTTCTATTGATCGATGACACTTTCAATATCTGTAAGTGTATTGAATTCCATCACAATAATCCTTGTGAATTTAGATTAATTTATTTTGGTTTTCTGTTCTTTACCTTTCTAAAGTTTTTTTTCTTGAATGCTGTTTGAGTTTTTGCCTCAATGAGAACGCTAGAAACTATAGTGTTATTTCCTGCCAATTTATATTCTAGGTCATTGAACTTATATATGGGGCACAAACATTTAGTTTCATCAAATTATATAATTAAACTTTTATTACTAACAAAATAAGTCACTTACATTAATTTCATTAAGTAATTCTAACGAAAAAATTAACTTAGTATGTGTACATGGTGATATCTATCAAATTTACCTCGATGACATGTAAAAATAAGTCATATATGAGTACTGAGTCAGTTTTTCCGTTAGAATTGCTTAACTGCATTACCTTAAGGGATTTAATTTATTAATAATAGAAGTTTAGTGATGTAATTTGATGAAATTAAATGTTGGTGACCTATATGAAAGTTAATGCTAAGCTAAGTTAACCAGAATGTAAATTACCCATTATTTCCAGTTAATAATTTTTTTTAAGATATAGAAAAAAAAATCTACTAATAGTAACTCGGACTGAATTTAGACAGGGAAGCCAATGACAGCTTCTAGTTCACTGAAGGAATCTCTAAAACGATACAAGACAAAAAAATGAAGAAGAGGAACAGAAGAAGAAAAGGAAGAAGAAGAAGAAAAATAAACCAGAGTCTTCAGGCGTTTTAGTTGTTGATGTAGACCCAGTCTGGCAAAAGCCTGTTGACATCGAAGAAGACAGTGATGGCAATGATTCACCTGGTTAATGAAAAAGCATGTTCTTTATGTTTTTCTCCCTCTTTTATTTATGTGTATTTTGAGTTTTAATTATAATGGTTAGTTATTGATTTTATACTTTGTTGTTTTGCTGGATGAAAAGCCATTATTGGATGAAGATATAGAAGTAAAAAGAATGAAAAGGCTAGGACAGATTAGGTTGAGGAGGGGATGCAATGCTATTGCCGAGGATGGTAGTGGTTGGGTTTCCCTTTCTCCTAAACATTTGAATGTTGTGGATCCGATATTTATCCTCCTCGTAAACAGAGTAAATGACACACCATCTCCTGAACCAGAGCTAATGCATTTAAGCTCTGAAAAGGAAGTTGAGGACTTGTCACATCCAAGAGAACCATGTTCCCCTGGTTTGAAATCTGATTTATCACCACCGAGGAGAAGTAGGGCTCCAAATAACGCACCATCAACAAGAGAAGATGCTGATTTATCACCTCCTCGTAGGAGGGTAGCTCAGACTAACTCACCAGAACCTCGAGTTAAGGTTTCAAGGTAAGGTACTGATTTATTTCCTCCACAGGAACGGAGGGTTCAGAATGAGACACCTGCACAAGAACATGTTGTGAACAAAGCAGACACTGATTTGTCACCACTATGGAAGCCGAGGGCTAGAAAGGACAAACCTTCACCAGAGCATGGGATGAAGCCTTTGGAAAAGATGTTGATCTGTAACCCCCAAAGCGAAGGTTGAGGCACCACCATACACAATCACCTGAGCTGGATATGCTTCCACCTATATGCTCTCAACCTCAAACATCAGGTATTGTTCATGATTCGGATCTCTCCCCTCCAAGGAAAAGCGCGAAGGAATCTCTAGGTCCCGCTTATTTGAAGGAGCAAGCAAAAATTGGTCTAATTTCTGGCAGTGAAATCCAGGAGGAAATTTCTAAAACCAAGAAGGATGATTGGTTAAGGTACCTATTCTGTTTAAGTATCTAGATTCTGGATTTTATCTATTTTTCAGAAATTCCATCCTTAATGGGATAAGTTATGGTATTCACCAATGGATTACCAGCCTTGAGTTCGATTGTTCGCTTTAGCTAATTTTGTTTCTAGACAAACTGCACAAGCTGCTGCTTCTTTTTTGTTTTAACTACCATTAAGAATATCAACTGACATCATTGGATTTGAGGTATAGCTGAGCTCCAGTTGTAACCTGTTTTAGGGGACTTATTTGGTGAATTCAGAGAATAGTGTAATATAGAACTTCATACAAACTAAGGAGCAAAGTAGTCTCTCTGGTTTTTTACTTTGAATGGTAACATGATATAGGCAACCGTTTTGGGTAGCATGATTGCATATATCCATCAATAAATACAAAAACATTCTGAATTGACTTTATATAACTTCCAGTTTGACTCTATCTTCTCTCCTTGCTCAGTTAGAGTTGCAAGATCGTATGGGTGTTGCCGGGTTGGGGGGGGGGGGACTTGTTTAATGTGAAAGGAAAGTCTTAATGACTTGTATTTCTTAGCAATACTCTTAGTTGGTTTGGTTTCTGCATTTCATTTAAGTTCTTTGGTTAGCTTTGTAGTTTTTCAGGTTTAAGGATATGTATCCATCTATAGTGGACAAGGTGCTGAACCTGTATACCGTGATAAGAAAAAAGGTAAAGGACAAGTCGATTGAAGTGATATCTATTTGAAAAACTTTCATCTTTGCTCACACTGCATAAATCCCTGCAGGGGAAAGCATATCAAAGGAGGACTATGTGAAGTCAAAACGAAAAGAGGAAGATAAGCCCAAGGTAACAACATGGTGAAATTAGCTGTAGAGTCCACAATTGCCTTTATTCTTTCGGTCATGATCACTGTAACCAGTTGTAATGCCAAATTTCTAGTAAACCTGAACTTTAATGTTTACATTTCTTCTTAGATAGCAAGAACTAATAGTCAAATAATATTATGTTCTTTATCAGGAGAGAGAGTGGGAATGGAGCAAAGGCTTAGCTCAAAAGCGGGCAGCTGAAACTAGGTTGCAAGAATTAGAACTTTGAGAAAAATAAACCGTTTGCCTAAAGCTGGTAAGATAAAAATATCATTTTGAGTTGTTCTTTAGCTTATATTGGATGTCATGTTAGGAAATGACCGGTAGAGTAGTGCATCGCATATTTCTCCATTTCAGCTTCTTAATTGTTATAAACTTTTAATAATTTGCTGATATCTTGAGCAAAAGTATTCAGTATCGCATGTGTGCCTCACAGGGAAGTCCTGCTACTGCCTTATATGTGATACTCGCAGGGTTCGGAAAACATTTTTTTGCTGCATATAGCAATTTATCATCTGCTTGATTTATGTTTTATCACTAAATTTACTGCTGGTAGCTACTTTATATTCACAACTTCTACTTTAGGGATGATCTGGAGCTCGGCAATATGTTGAAGGATAGACTAAGATGGGGTGACCCTATGGCACATTTGGTAAAGGTAACTAACTACTTGCTTGATATTAATAAGATTTCAGGTTGGTTTGATAATTGGTTGACATATTTTTATGATATATTGCAGAAAAGGAATTCTGAGCCAGTTCTTAGAGACCTAGGGGAGGCTGAGTGAATGAAGGAATCTGGATTTATAGTTCCTCAAGACATTCCTGCACATAGTTGGATAGTAAGAAAGTTAGATGCTGCACCAAATTGATATGGTATTAGACCGGGAAGACATGGGGATGGAGTTGATCGTAATAATGGTAAGTTCAATCTATTATTTCAGAAATTCTTGGTCCTCAATTTCATTATTGCTCCAAGTTATAAGTCTTTGTGGAAAATGATGAAAAATACTAATCAACTGCTGCTCTCGTCTTGTTGGTTTTGAAAAGAAAATGTTCACAAAATTAAATGAGTAACGGGCTACGGAAAGGGAAGCATATCTCTGGTCTGTATCTGACATGTGATTCGAGAAGTTCACCACATTCTTTTGAGTACCAAGCCAATTCACTGGTAAGGCTGAAGTTTCTAATTGTACTATTCTGAATCTTTTGATGCATTTCATCTCATCTTTCAATGGTGGTATTTTGTACGCGGAATTTTGGTTAACATTGCTGCATGAATG
>JBBYHO010000020.1:15852516-15862744 GCA_038382025.1 Adansonia gregorii
TTTTTTTTTTCTTAATTGGATTTCCAACGAGATTTTTGCGAGTGCTTCTCCTATGTGTTGTTCCATTTCCAACATCATCTTTGACCCTTGGTCCCCTCCCCCAACCCAAATCTTTTTATTTATTGTTAAAGCTCCTAAAGTACAATAAAATTCTAAGGTAGATTTATTAATTCATATATTTATATTGTTTACATTATTTTTATACATTATAATAATTATTAAAATATTATATATTTTAATATAAATTTTTATATATTAATAATTTATATTTTATAAATTTTAATATATTTATATATTCATATTATGGTATAATTTTTTTTATCTAAAATTAGGAGATTTGTTTTTATTGGGATTTTATTTACTATTATTGAAATTGAAAAGTAAACGGAAAAGAAAAGAAAAAAGGGAAAAAAATGGCTTCCCTATTTGACCAATTGAGTGGGTATAAATACCACTTTATTCCACCAACTTGTTTGAGTAGGTCTCTTGACCATGTCCCTTGAGGTCCGTGAAGAACAAATTAGGGAATAAAACACAACCCTAGATGATGGGAGCTGGAATGTCATAGCAACTTTTGTCATTGCCAACTTTTGTATATAATAATTATATATGGAAAAAGTTTTCAAAGAAAAAAAAGGTATTTTTAAATTATTTGAAAATTCAATTTCTCTTTTGAGACTTTTTGCCCACTTAAATCCTCTTTTAAAACTTGTACATCCATGCATTACACTCATTTTTAGGTATGGAATAACCTTAATAAAGATAAAATTGCCCTACCTAAGATAGAAAGAGTAATAATGATTTGGTTCAATTTATTAAAAAAAATTATGGTCATTATGTAGTTTTATGAATTTTTAAAAATCAAACCAAAATTGAAAACAATATTATATATAATCGAAACAATTTGAACTGGATTCCATTAGTTTGATTTATTGCTTTTTTAAATTATAAAAAATATTTTTCTAAAGTATTTTTTAGATTTTTTCATTAATTTAAAAATAAAATATTTATTTTATAATATTAAAAATAAAATTTAATCGATTCGATCAATTATGAAACTTTTTTTAAATTTATAAATCAAATTCGAATCAAATATACTTTATTATTACCTGAATTGTATTAAATAAAAACCAAACCAAAGATTACGATTTAAAGTAGTTTTCGATTTTCTCTATTTTTTGCTCAGTCCTAATAAATAGTGTTATGTGGAGAGAGGCATTTTTGGTCGTAGATGGTATTGGATCTTTGAAGTTTCCATATATATACATATATATATATATATGTATATATATCCATTAGCGATTACAATGTATTGTGATGAAATCTATGCAAAGCCTTACTCTTTAAGAATACACCAAGGACACAAATTCATAACCAAGTTTTTGCAACTAATTAGGATATTAACATTAAAATGCTCCTACATGTATGAATATATATACACTACATTGCATTTTAACATGAACTTTGAGTGGATGAAAGAAAGGCCCTAGTGGGGAGCACTTTTTGTCTTCTTTTTATCTCCTAATAATGCTTTCAAAGGAAACACCAATTCTTTTAGTTGCTTTAGAGTACTTGGTGGAATCCTTTCCTTTTTATCTTCATTGGTTTAATTTCCTTTTCTTTCAATGAAAGGAACAAAGAAATGTAAATGACTAAATAACAATGAATTTCATATAATTTTTTTATATGTAATCTTTTTTTTTCTTTTATGAGTTATATATATTGCACTAAGTGTTTTATAGCATTTTCAGAATCTATAATCGTTATGCATGTATTTTTTTTTCTTAAATAATAAAAAATATCTTTTCGGTTCTATAAAAATAAACACAATTAATTGAATTACGTAAATTTTTATATTCGTGTTTTTCTTTTGGTTGCGCTTTTTTCCATTTGTTCCCAACACAACTCTCATAGTATGTATGCACTTCCATAAAACAAAGATACATAAAAGCATACATAGTTTATCGTAATACTTTTGAATTAGTCCATTAGCACTTTTCTCCTTTGTTAATTGCCATCATTGATGACTTTGCTTGAAAAGTTCCAATTCCTTTGAATCATGACTAAAGGAGATGGTTTCAAATTTGTTTCTCACTAAAACTTTCTCTTCCAAACTTAGCATAAGGAGGGATACATTGAAGTATGAAATCTTCTATGTTATACAATCCACACTTAGGATAAGTGCCGGATATGCAGGGGTGAAAAGAGAAGGATAGGCAGAGGCCTCGAATTTCTTTGATTTTTAGAGTATTTTTAAGGTAAAAGATACTAAAAAAATATTTTGGTTCTCATAAATTTATATTTTGATTTCGACACCCATTAATACGAGTATTTATTTGATAAAAATATATTCAATATTTTAATATTTCTTACAAGAAGAAAGACATTGAAGTTTGAATTCTTTTATGCTATGGTAAGTACTAGATCCAGATGTTATTCGATAAATATATTTAAATTTTTAAAATTATTATATATTTAAAAGATTATACTTTGCACATATATTTTATATATATCAAGTGTAAATATCTGATACGAATACTTTAAAAAAAGTGAATAATCCAAACATCAAATAGTTTAAAAAAAATGAATAATCCGAACAAAATATCTTTATATAATTAAAGAAATTGATGTCAGCTTAAAGAAAACACCCTTTGATCACTAATTTGTCATGATTGAAAGCCCTTTCAAAGACAATTTTTCTTTTCTTTTGATTGATCTCCGCCATCAATTCAATCTTTTTTTTGCTGACAATTATAAAAAAGAAAGCAAAATTAAAAAATAAATAAAGAGCCTTTTTCTGATCTCAAAACCATTCCATGGCCATTATTAATACCTTGCTAGGGCTTAACCAAAAATTATCTGAAAACACTGCAAAGTTCATTTAATGTGTTGAAAAATTTTTGCATTTTCTCTACAAGATTTTCTCGAGAAAATTATTAATAGGCAAATGGGATTTGCATTGGATTCACGTTCTTGAAATAAAATTTGATCAGTTTCCAACATTTTATTTTCTGCATCAACTTCAGATTATTCTCCATTTTTGTGCCTGTAAGCAAGCCCAATTTTTTTTTTCTTTCACTTTCTTGCACTTTCTTTTGAATGTGTGCTTTGTAAGGAAGATGGGTTCTGTCTGGTGTAAGGAAAGCATCATATTCTTACTGTTACGTTATTCGGACTCAGATGATTATAAGATATGAATATATATCGGTATCTATCTTGAAATAACTATATCTTACACATATCTAAATATTCGAATTTGAGTACATAGCGTGTTTGTGTATACATTTTTTTTTTTTTTACTTTTTTCATATGTTCAAATATTATATTTTTTATACTTATATTTAACTATATATCAAATTCGGGCAACATAGCTTATGGTAACAAGTTGAACTGTTGATTGATGGGCACATAAATCCAATTGTATTGAGAATTTTTGGTGGATTCTTGATAGGAATATGATTCTCATTCATTTATTCTTAGATTCAGAGGTAAACTTTGGTTATTTATTGTTGGATTCAGAGTTAAACTTTGGCCTTCATTTTTCGCTTGACTTCGTTTGAAGCTGATATCTAATTTCAAGAGCTCAATTTCGGCAATTCAGGCAAGAGTTTTCCGATACCTTCTGAATATTTTTTTCCCTTAATCTTCTCTTTATTTATGTTGTTTATGTATATGTATCTGACATTGGTATGTTCTATTCTTTTATAATTTTTTAAGGTATTTAGAGGATCAGATTCTCACATCCGTGTTAAAAAATGAGTCGAATATAAATAATTAAGAAATAAAAAGTCAAAACAACATAACTTTTAATGGTATCTTATGATATGAAATATTGACATTTTAATTTCTCGTGTGGCCTTTATGAAAAACAGTTTTTTTTTTCCTTTTTTCATTAGCTTTTGGAAATTTCATTGTTTTTTTTTTTGTGGGGTTTATGTTTTCCGGATTCGAGTAAATGTCA
The DNA here is from genome assembly GCA_038382025.1 of Adansonia gregorii. Lineage (NCBI taxonomy): Eukaryota > Viridiplantae > Streptophyta > Magnoliopsida > Malvales > Malvaceae > Adansonia > Adansonia gregorii. The sequence continues at coordinate 15,856,478 of JBBYHO010000020.1, forward strand.
ATCACAGGCTTAAATTTTTTGAATATTTAAAAAAATTATAATTCATATGTACATCTAAATATATGTCAGATATAATCAATTGAAATACATTAATGACTCGGCTCGGACCAAGGAGAATTGTTAGTACATTGTAAATACTTTGTATTATAAAATACGTGGATTTGTTTATTTAGCGAAAAATGGCTTTAGAAAATTTCCTTTTGAAAAATATATTTATTTTTGAAATTTAATAAGTTTTTTATTGTTTAAATAATTTTGTGTAAAAATATTTTTGGTTATTTAATTATTTTCTTAAAAAAACTATCGATAAAAGAATGAATCATTTTTAAAAGCTTAAAATATTTTTTTTCAAACAAAATAATTTTTCATTGATCCGAAATTTAATTTTCATTTACCAAACCTTTTTTTTTTTTGCAAAAAATAAATAATAAAATTACCAAAATTATATTTTATAAAACAAATGAACTACCTTTTTACAAGTTTTCTCCTAATTACATGCATAGTTTCTTAAGAGGAAAAATATATATTTTTAATGAATCTTTCCCAATCATTATTTTTTTCTCCTCTTTTCTTTTTTGCTTTATGTAAACCTTACAATATATATATATATATATATATTCTTTGATTTTAATCACATGGATGTGTTAGTCCTTATCCACTAATTATATTTTTAAAATTAAGATGTGAAAGATATATTTGACATAGTTAACTAAAAAACAAAAGGAAAATTAAAGAGTCGACTCATCCATAGGCAAAAGTTTGGAATATTATTATTTGTTGTCATGCATTAATCAAAATCCCTATCATTTTCCTCTTAAAGAAAGTTTGTTTCTATTTTATAAATCTTGCCATTTATGTATTTGTTATTATGTTCGTATTATTTTGATATTTATAAACGTATTTTAATTATTTTTATGTCATATTCGTATAATTTAAATCTAGTAATATTTGATACAATACAATTATATAAAATAAACATGACTTAAAAAATACAAATATGATACAAATATATAAATATTTCAAAATCTATATAATATGTACTATTAACTAAAAAAATTTATATAAGTATAAAATATTTTAAATATAATAATAATATAATAAAATATATAAATATAAAATAAATACATAAATTTTTAAATGTGTTCAAAATTGACGGGTATCCTACCAAGCATGTGGCCAACCTTATATGACTAGTAGGCGACATCTAGCTCTAGCATGGGGAGACTTCCCTTATTTTGCTTCTTGATCTTATCTTCTTATCAATTTTTTGAATTATATTAGGCATTATACGATTATATAATATAAAAAAATAAAAAAATAAAAAATAATATAAATATATAAATTTTAAATTAATAATATATAATAATTTTAAATACGATTATAAGTTATACTAATTACCGTGTCTAACCGTAATTTGGCAGTCGGATACGGATAAGATTTCCAGCTTTCCTATTTGTTCAACACCCCAACTTGAAAATAATTTATATATACATAATCAGTGTTCATGCCAATCTGAATTTTCAGGTTTAAGATTATTATATTCGGGTTCATGTACCTTAATTCTTTTTTTATTTTATTATAAATGAATTTTCATTATTGATGAAATGAGAGAGTCCACATGCAATTGAATGTATGCCTTGAATAGTTACGTTTTCTTGATTCGGGGTGAATGTTAAATATAATTATACGAATATATATCTAATAAAAATATTTAAATATTTTTTAAAATTATTTTATATATTTAAAAAATATTTATATTTAAATATATAACGGAAACGTATTTAAAATTGAAAGTTTGGGCTGCAAATCTTGTATGTTATAACTAAATTTAGAACGCTGATATAATATGACGAGTGAAATCGAAAAGAAAAATTCATGATTACGATAGCATTCGTTAGCTGTTTAAATCCCTAATCAAAACCATTTTAAACTGTATAAACATTTGTGTTTTTTCTTGGATATAAAAAATACAAGATGGCATTGACTTCATTTATCTTGCAAATTCAAGTATGATGGTATAAATTGATACAAGCTTCTTCATCTTGGATCTATAAACAAGAAATCTAAATCTTGTGATTTTCTGAGTTCTTCTTAGAAAGTTTTATGCTGCTGAAGAACAACAATGAATGCATTAGTGGCAACCAACAGAAACTTTAAGCTGGCAGCCAGGCTACTTGGTTTAGATTCGAAGCTTGAAAAGAGTTTGCTCATTCCTTTCAGGGAAATTAAGGTGAACTCTGATTATCCAAAATAATGCTTCTTTCTGGTAGATTTGCTCTATCTTGCTTGCTCCGATTCTTTATTTATTATTTTTGGAGTATGGGCTTGTTTGTTTTTGCCTGAAAAGCCCGAGTAACATAAGATTTACTTTAATTCTAATCAGCTGATCTAATTGATGTTGAACATTATGTTGCAGGTTGAATGCACCATACCTAAAGATGATGGCAGTTTGGCATCTTTTGTTGGGTTCAGGGTTCAGCATGATAATGCCAGAGGCCCCATGAAAGGAGGAATCAGATATCACCCTGAGGTTGTTTTCTATGTTACTCTGACTCTTTATTCTTGTTAAAATATTTGTGTACATTTATGTCTGAAACATATTTGAAAATGCATATAGAGATATGACTCTTTAAAGATCCTTAAAATATATAGAAAAACTTATAAAAAATTAAACATATCATCCGAGTCCAAGATAGGTTTTTTTTTTTTACATCTTGTTGTTTGAAATCTTCTAAAGCAGACAACATCTCATATGAAAAGATTGAATATACCTGTATCCAAGTGACGTAACTTTAAGCCTTAACAAGTTTTTATATAGTTTTTGATTCTGATCTCAGCCTTTGAATATGTAGGTTGACCCAGATGAAGTGAATGCATTAGCACAACTAATGACATGGAAGACTGCAGTTGCCAATATCCCGTATGGTGGGGCTAAGGGTGGGATAGGATGTAATCCAAGAGACTTAAGCAAATCTGAGCTTGAACGGCTTACTCGAGTTTTCACCCAGAAGATCCATGACCTCATTGGAATTCACACCGATGTTCCAGCACCAGATATGGGTACTGGTCCGCAGGTAGTACTAGAAACATGCCTCAATATCTCACTTATATCAGTTTCCTTCTACTTTTGTACTCGGTGATTATGTTATTTGGACTTTTCATTTTTCTTAAAATACTCGTATTCAACACCTATATTTAGCACATAGTTGGATATGAGTACGAGATATGATCCTCTAAATATATGAAAAAAAAATCTTTGGAAAAAATTTAGGAATACCCTAGTCAAACACGTATTGATACAGACATTATGAGTGGAGGTCCATAGGTAGAACATTCCTCAAATATTTTAGTTCTATCAGTTTAGCCTCCTTCTACTTTTATACTCGGTGATTATGTTATTCGAACTCTTCATTTTTCTTAAAGAACTGGTATCCAACACCTATGTTTGACACATATAAAAACATGTGCACGAATGAAAAAACTTTAGAAAATTAAAAATGTTATGCTGAACATATACTTGTATCTGACATTCATCTACGTTTATTCTAGAGTTTGAAAAGTAAACTTTGAAAATGATAATCATAGTTTTCTTTGGTCGTTTAAAACAGACAATGGCATGGATACTAGATGAGTACTCAAAATTCCATGGCTATTCACCTGCTGTAGTCACTGGAAAACCAACTGTAAGCATTCAACGTCACATTTCTGCAAATTGAATTTAGGGTTTTTCTTTCAAAATTTGAGGCTATTAACACTTAATTGTTATTACCCTTGTTTTCCTATAGGATCTTGGAGGATCCCTTGGCAGAGATGCTGCTACCGGCCGAGGGGTACTCTTTGCAACTGAGGCCCTTCTTGATGACCATGGAAAGTCCATATCTGGACAAAAATTTGTAATACAGGTGCAACTTTGTTGCCAAGACTCCGGCATTTTTTTTTTAAGTATTCGTATTTGACATTCGTGTCTATACATATATGGAAAGGAGTTTAGAAAAAATCAGACATATTAGTACTGAATACATCCTGTACCTTGATACTCACACCTTAATCTGAGTAGCGTAGATAGAAGTTCTTAAAATGGTGAATTGTAAATATCCATTTCAGGGTTTTGGAAATGTTGGATCCTGGGCTGCAAAACTCATCCATGAAAAAGGTGGGAAGATTGTTGCTGTAAGTGACATCACAGGGGCCATTAAGAACAGCGAAGGAATTGATATTCCCAGTCTGCTTAAACATGTCAAAGAAAACAAAGGTGTCAAAGGTTTCCATGGTGGAGATTCCATTGATCCCAAATCAATCCAGGTTGAAGACTGTGACATTCTCATCCCAGCAGCACTTGGTGGCGTCATCAACAGGTTAATGATTTTCTTCTCTTTTCTGTTTCATTGCGGCAAATGAATACATGACAATCAAAATATCCGATGGGCAATAAGATATGTCAAGATTGAAACTCGAGAACTCCAATAACATGTTCAATTGATATTAAAACGTTGTGCTTTGATCTTAATGAAGGGAAAATGCAAATGAGATTAAGGCAAAGTATATAATTGAAGCTGCTAATCATCCAACTGATCCAGAGGCTGATGAGGTTAGTTAAGTGCTTTGAGAATCTGAAGTCTGCCAACTATAAATCAAAACTAAAACAATGGCTAAACATTTTCAACTTCATTTCTTTGTTTTTGCTTTAATTTGCAGATCTTGTCAAAGAAAGGAGTAGTTATTCTTCCAGACATATTTGCAAACTCTGGAGGAGTAACTGTTAGTTACTTTGAGTGGGTTCAGGTATGCTTGTTCTTATCGATGGACTTATAGTCCAGTCGCAGTTCAACTCCATTTTACTGTTAGTAATAACATTATTAAAATATTAGTGTATACATACATATATATATATATATATACACACTAAAAGTGTAATGAAAATATAAAATATTTCAAGGGTTAAAATGATAATTTCAAAAAATAAATAAAACCGAACAAGTACTTACTAAAACCGTTCCACTACACCCTGCACCTTTTTTTGTTAGAAAAGGAAAAACTTCTCATTCAGAATGGTTCGATGTGAAATCCGTCGAGCAAATCGAGCATTGCTAATTTGGTGATGTTGTCCATTGCAGAACATTCAAGGGTTCATGTGGGATGAAGAGAAGGTGAACAATGAGCTAAAGACATACATGACCCAAGGGTTCAGAGATGTTAAGGAGATGTGCCGAACCCACAATTGCGACCTCCGAATGGGAGCCTTTACCCTCGGGGTTAATCGTGTCGCCCGGGCCACAGTTCTTAGAGGTTGGGAGGCATAAAATTTGCCTTAACTGCTGATGTATCGGTTCGAGAGTCGGTTCATGCCGGATACGAATATTGCACAGGCAAGTTTGGAGCTTGAGTTTCTATCCAGGACAAATGTTGGTTTCGAATAAAAAAAGGAGGCTACTGTGAGGCCCCCTGGTTCTTGTCCACTGTTGTGGTAAAACCTCATAGTGAGGAGCTTCAAATGAAGTTTTTTTTCATTTGTATTTGCTGCTTTAATGTTGAATTCTGCCTTAGTACAAGCAATTATCAGAGTACCAGTTCGATTTCGAATCATTTTTTCAAATAATTATGATAAATATAAAATATTTTTATTTTTAAAAAATCAAACGATATTTATAACTAAATCAAATTTTACTTGTTCAAATCGGTTCAATTCATTGTTATTTAATTTTTCTTAAAGACATCTTTCTTCTATAGTAACTTTTAAGTTTTTTTTCATTAATTTAGAACTAAAATATTTATTTTTATATTATAAATATTAAAAACTATTGAAAAAATAAAATTTAATTTAATTTGAATAATTATGATGTTTTAATTTATGAATAAAAAATTAAACCAAACATACTTAATTATTACCTAAACCAAAACCAAATCGAATAGACTAAAAGACAAACCGAACACTATAATTTGAATCGGTTTTTGATTCTCTCAGCACCAGAACAATCCAGCATGAATCCTATTCAAAATCGATAGCAACCAAATACACATATTGCACCTTGGATAAACAAAAAATATGAAATAAAATATATCTCCAATGAACACAACAGTCGCAGTTAAAGCTTGGCACTGAAATTTCCAAAGTTTATCCCTATGACATCCCAAAGGGATAGCTGAAAAGGGCAATGGTAATGTTACAAAATGTTATGGGTCTAAAACCTCCCCCTACCTCGAAATCCACCTCCACGGCCACCACCCCTAGGACCACTTCTGCCACCTCTTGGGACACCCCTTCCACGA
>JBBYHO010000020.1:15862844-15894455 GCA_038382025.1 Adansonia gregorii
CCCTACCTCGAAATCCACCTCCACGGCCACCACCCCTAGGACCACTTCTGCCACCTCTTGGGACACCCCTTCCACGACCACTGCCTCTACCACCGCCACCTCTGCCTCCTCCACGACCACCTCTTGCACCAGCTGGTGCCTGTCCCCTACAACATTACGCAACGTGATTTTATAATTTTTCTCAATCATGGGTGAAGTTCAAACTAGATAGACAGAATTCATGATAAATCCTGAGTATTGTAAGTTGATAAATGATTTCAAAACATAATGAAAAACACCAGGAAAGAAAATATACATCAAACATCAGAAAAAAAAATGCCAAGCATAAAAAGAAAAGAAGAAGCTAGACATCGAGGAAAAAAACCCGTATACTAGACATCGGGGAAAAAAAGAGTAGAATTGACAACAAAAAATTATGCAAATTATGCTAGTGCAAACTTCAACAAACTACCAATAAGCACAACATCTCAAAACAACTCGAGGTCCCGGACAGAATCATCAATTCTATAAATCGAATCAAGACAGTTCTGGGACATGGAATACACAGACAGTAAAACATACTTTGGTTGTGGAAGAAATCTTGCAAGAGGCAAAAGCTTGCTTGGATCAATATAGAACTTATCGCCTGCGGAATACGAGGTTGCCACAATACCTCCTAACATTTTGATTGAAAAATACTGCAACAAGAACAAAATGTAAATCAACAAACTTACATAAAGTTCCCAAATTTTGGGAGACAATAATCCAACCTAGCAAATTGAACTCACAGATTCATTGATGGGACCAAAGATTTCATCAACTTTCCCAATCTGGGTTTTGTTCTGCAGATAAATATTAGCATTAAAGAAAGGTATTTTCTCATTGGTAAGCTTTGTCACTGCATCACCTTCACATGCATGAACAAATGTAGATACCTCTGCGTAAATAACAAAAAGGCAAAATCAAGTTAATATCTTTTATTCTGAGATTTAAATTACGGCTGCAAATGTAATTCCATCGCTTTGTGTTTATTGTGGTTGCGAATTGTAATAAATGTTATTGCAGTCAATTGCTGATATTAAGTGGCCATTATTGACATCCCTGTTTTTACTAACAAAAACAATCAAAATATAAGGTAAATAAAATAATTAGCTATTAGCATTTTTCTTTAACTATATTTTAGATTCATCAAAGACTTGAAAAATACCGAGATAATGCAAGAAATAATAGTTACCAAAGGAGAAAGAGAAAACCCATAGTGATGAACGATTTTTTTAGCTTTTTATTGCACCAAATTCTTTTCTTTTATAATTAAGCTTCATTTTCTCGGCATCCAAACAAGAATAAAATACAGAGATAACGCAAAGGAAAAAAATAAAAAAAAAAGAGAAAAACTTATAAATAAACAAAAAATTTTCTACTTATTCCTCATTGCATCAAAATGGATTCTTTTATATTTTCTTTCACTTTCTTAGCATCCAATACAAGGAAACAAAAAAAAAAAAAAAACTAACCCACTACTTCAGCAGGAGGCCCTTCATCACGGAACCCACCACCACCACGTCCTCCACCACGACCAAAGCCTCCTCGGCCACCTCCTCTCCCTCAGCCACCGTCCCTTCCGCCCCTAAAACCTCCGCCACCTCTCGGTGGTCGCATTTTTTTTTTTTTTCCCTGTTTGCGTCCCTGAGTTGAGGCTCTCAAGGGTTTTTCTTAAAGGGTTAATACTTCAAAAGGTGCAGTAGGGTTTTAAAGTTCTTTGGAAACTAAATTCCTATAATATCCCTACAGGTTTTGTTAATAGTATGTTTGAATTTGATTTTGATTTTTTTTTAATTTAAATTGCTTTAATGTAATTTGAATTATTGCTTGATAATAAAATATATTATATTTAAATTTAATTATAAAATATATAAAATATATAAATATTAATTTAAAAATAATTTTTATTAATTTATAAATAATAATTCGAGTTTTCAAGTTGTATCAAATCAAGTTTAATTTAAACTTGATAAGAAATATAAAAAAATATAAGCTATGATTTAATTTAACTTATAAACACTTTTAATTTTCATAACAATTCATTCATTATCAAATCAGATTCAAGCTGAAAATACTCCATTATTAAATCTAATATTATAACATCGAAACCGACAAACTTAATAAACTTTTTTTAAAATATATTTAACATATATATATATATGATAAAAATAGAGTATAAAATAATTGTGTTTATGATTTTGCTAAATCTAATTGAGCTTAATTACTTTAATAAATAATGAGATGAACTTAGTATAAAAACATCGAAACTTGCTTAATTTTAGATTGTATTAATCATATATATAATTTTTAAATTAATCTAACAAATATCATCTTTATATACATTTAACTCATTAAATATTTTTAAATTAAATAATTTAAATTTATTTAAATTTTGATGTGAACTACTTGTATTAAGAAAAATAAGAAATAAAACGATTGTATTTAAAAAAAATAAATAAATGATGTAAAAATATAAAAACACATAGAAAATTAAATTAATTAATTTAGATGAATCTTCTCCAAAGAAAATTAGGGAAAAGATTTCTTTTTTCATTTTTTTTCTTACTTCTTAAAACCCACCCACCCATGGAGTTTTCGGCGGCTGCCCCCTTCATCACGGCCCACGCCTTTAAATATACTTTTTGAGTTCTAGGGTTAAGTTTCTCCTTCTCCATCTCCTTCTCCTTTCCCACTCTATATCATTCACTTTCTCTCTCTAGATCTACGCTCTTCGATCTTTAATCCTTGATTATGGCCGCCTCTGATCGTATCCTTGCTAACTTTTCTCCTCTGGGAATGTTTTGTTTGGTTGTTGCTTTATAGATAAATAATTTTTTTCTCCTTTTTTCTTTTTTTGTATTGGTTTTTTTAAGTTCTTAAGAATTTTCCTGTTGTTTTGAGGTGTTAACCCATTCCATATATATATATATATATTTGGAATACGCTTTACTTGGTATTTGATTTTTTATGGGTTTTACTGGGGTCTATTGAAAAAGTTTGGGGGTTTTCTTTACTGGTTTATGCTAAATTTAAATTCTTTTTATGGATCTGGGTTTGATGGGTTTTTGAATTTCATAAATTTGAATGTATTTTGTCCTTGGATCTTTGCTATTGAAAATTTTCTTCTGTGATTCCTATATGGGTTTTAGTAGGGTTTACCATTTTTTATTTTTAAAAAAATGGTTCATGCTTAATTTACATGCTTTTAGCTCAAATTTTCCATCTATAATAGATTTGAATATGATAGTTTTGGAAGCTTATGAATTTCAATGTGTTTTTATTTTTAGATCTTTGATTATTGCTGTGTGTATATAGAGATAAATTTATAGCGTGCTTTATGTTATATTCATAGCTTTGAAGCTATGGTGTTTTTTTCCTATTTTTTTTTTTAAAAATTGATGTGCTTTGACTATATTTAAAATTTTTTAGAGTTTAATTTTTAGAGTTTCAGTTTTGTTTTTTTATCCTTTACCTTTACAATCACAGAAGCTGCAGATTCAATGGAGAATCTGTCTCTGGGTTCACAGCCCAAGACTACCAAAGTTCCTGGGCCTGTCAAGAAGGTAGTACTTCTAGACTTATGAGATGTTCGTTTCTTGTTCTTGTCCCGATAAGATGTTGTTGACATGATTAATCATTAACGTGTCGATTTGCTTTGGGATCTGTAGTGGTTGAATGTTTAGGTTGAGTATCGTATTTGATAAGTTTAATGTCTCTTGACAGGATTTTTACAGTGAAAATGGCTCTTACATGTATCCTCAAACTTATGGTTACATGCCGTATGGGGCGTATTCGATGCCGGGTTCACCTCTTCCTACTATGGGACATGACGGTCAGCTACATCCGCTGCAAGAATACTATTATCCGAAAAACCCTTATTACCAACCATCCATGCAAACTAGTCAAGCCAATGCTTCTCAAGTGGAGGTTTCCAGTGCAGCTGATCAAGCTTCCTTATCCGTTGAAACGAATAAAGGAAATTTGAGCACTGTAGCAAGTGGTGGGGGTTTGAGTGGTAACAAGGAATCCGGGTCATTAAAATCGGCTTTCAAGAGCTCCTCTTTAAATCCGAATGCTTTCTATAAAGGAGGAGGCTTGTCAGCAGGTAATCTATCTCGAGGTTATCCAGATCCAAGATTTAGCTATGATGGGATTCAGTCACCGATTTCTTGGTTAGATATGTCGATGTCTTGTAATGGGCAATCCGAACATACTGCAAATAGTGGGTTTTCATTTACGAACAACTTTTCATCCGGCAGGAATCAGAACCTTCATCCCTTCCCTCATGTCATGGTATGTTCAAGCCGTTTTGTCTCTTCGATTATATCCCTGCTTTATAGATATCTGAATTCTAACCAGCACACATGCACGGATTTAAATACAAAGTCATACTAGTATATTGATTGGCCTACTAGTTAGATAGATTTAAGATCTGCTTTTCTCGTTTCTTTCATTGTCGATTGACCAAATTGTTCTAATGATCCGAATGCAGAATTTGCACAATGCAAGACCATCATCTGGTGGATATGGATACATGAACCACATGTACCCTTATGGAAACACCATTAGAGGTGGTTCTGGTTTTGGATCATATGGCTATGGTGCCCAAAAGAAAGGATTAGGTTGGTATAATTCTGGTAACAACATCAAATTTAGGTTTCGTGGTTATGGAAAAGAGAATATGGACGGTTTGAATGAGCTGAACCGAGGACCTAGAGTAAAGGGCTATAGGAACAAGGATGGTTTTGGAACTACAACACTAGCTGTCAAGGATCAGAACCTTCCATCGACTGAGAGCAATAAGGAGAATGGTTTTTCTCTTGCTCTAGATATGGAGCAGTATAATAAAGAAGATTTTCCCGGGTGTTATTCGGATGCAAAGTTTTTTGTCATTAAATCCTATAGTGAAGATGATGTCCACAAAAGTATTAAATACAATGTTTGGGCCAGTACACCTAATGGAAACAAGAAACTTGATGCGGTATTCCGTGAGGCCAAGGAGAAGTCTGATGGCTGTCCTATATTTCTGTTGTTCTCGGTGAATATGATTAACATTACTCTCTTCCGTCTTCATTTACTGAGTAAATGATTTGATTTGCTTGATTTTTACTAAGCCAAATCTGCTTCTTTTCCAGGTTAATACTAGTGGGCAGTTTGTTGGATTAGCCGAGATGACAGGCCGGGTTGATTTTAACAAAACCGTAGAATACTGGCAACAAGACAAGTGGACTGGTTGCTTCCCTGTGAAGTGGCACATCGTTAAAGATGTCCCAAACACTTCATTGAGGCACATAACTCTTAAGAACAATGAGAACAAGCCTGTCACCAATAGTAGAGACACCCAGGAGGTATTTTCGCTTTCACTTTTTATATATTTGTTCAATGTGTGTTTTATATCCTTGTCATCGTAAAATCATTGGTGGACGATGTAGGTTAATTTTGAGCAAGGGATTCAGATACTCAAAATCTTTAAGGAACATTCCAGTAAGACATGCATTCTCGATGACTTTGAATTTTATGAGTCTCGTCAAAAGATAATCCAGGAGAGAAAGGCTAAGCATCAGTTGTTACAAAAACCGGTATGCCCAACTCTTAAGCATCAGAGGTTTCCTTACCTTTTATGATCATGCATGAACTTTTTAAGTGTTAACTACTTTACGTTCTTTCTTGACAGGTTTCTAGTGGGGAGCCTAACGGTGACGTTGCAATGGATAAGAAAGAAAATATGGTAATAGCAAAGGAGACTTTGGGAAAACCCGTTGAGGCAGACTTGATAGAACGAATGGTTGCATCAAGAGCAGAGGTAGTAAAGGCGAATGGAGACGTGAAACCCGTTGAAGAGAACGGATCAGTTGCTACAACTGAAGATGGCCCTACGAAATCAGGTTCTACCCCAAGTGATCGTTAATCGGCTTCACAAATTTGGAATTAGGATTGTATTTTTGTTTTGTTTATTAGCGAGTTAGATAGTTTATATCAGCTATTTTGAGTCTATTTTATTAGCTGAAAAAGGTCTTAGAGCTTATTTCTAAGGATGTAGGAATAGGCAAAAACACCATTAAAAGTGCCATATCAATTTATCTATGGCTATGGGGCAGAACGAATATCAGAATGTGACTGCTCAATAGCTTCTTGACTTTTTTTTTAAAAAAAATTTAATGGGAAATGAGTTGAGGAAGAAGAAGAAAAATTTTCCCAAGGTGGAAAAATGTTGCCGCTATTTGCACCTTTGCAGTTGATGAAGACGTGGCTTTTTCAATTTTTCATTTTTTTCTAAAATATTTATGTTAGACAGTTGTTTTTTTACCCATATCTCGTTATAAGTATAAAGATATAATTTTTTAAGAACATTACATAAAAACTTAAAAAAAAAAATTGAAAACACACTTATCGGATACTTATTGGAATTTGAGGCCATTGTTTTGAGGGACAGACAATAGTAACTTGTAACGATATTTAACTATTAATTTTTTAAATTCTAAAAATGGATTAGTAAAATCATAACATTTTTAAGATACGTAAAGAAAGGAAGAATGAAAACAAATGGGGTTCTCAATCCAGCCTTATGGCATACAATCGATGCTTATGGACTGTCGCAAGCATCTCTCAGGTCTCGACGAAGCTGTTCTCAAAAATGTCCCTGCTTGCAAGCAACGCTCCACCATCAGTCGCACTTCCCTCGGCCCCGACAGTAACGATTCGTTGTCGTTCTTGTCGTCAGTTGAAATCTGCCATTTTTTTTTTAACTTTATTTCTGTTTGAAATCCGGATGAACTGTCCTTGCTCATCCCGCATTTGATGCAATTTTTTTGATTTACTGTTATTGTTGGTTGTTTCCTTAGGTATGAATAAGATGGTAATTAATCATTTAGACAAGCTCTTTGTCACCAACGATGCTGCTACCATTGTTAATGAGCTTGAGGTACAGCATCCTGCCGTGAAAATTTTAGTTTTAGCCAGTAAGGCTCAGCAAGAGGAAGTTGGTGATGGGGCTAATCTGACAATTTCTTTCGCCGGAGAGCTCCTCCAAAATGCCGAGGAGCTTATTAGGACAGGTTTGCACCCGAGTGAGATCATCGGTGGATATATTAAAGCAAGTGGTAAGGTTTGCGCTATGCTTGTCTGAGTAACTTAAATGACTTGAATGTTGTTAATTATCAATGAAGTGTTGTGAGTTGTCGTGGTTTTACGTTTATAGGCGATTGAGATTTTGGAGGAATTGGTGGAGAAAGGCTCTGAAAATATGGATGTTCGGAATAAAGAGCAAGTTGTTACTCGAATGAAAGCTGTTGTTGCTGGCAAAGAACACGGACAGGAAGACCTATTATGTTCCCATATAGCTGATGTAATTTGCCATCGCTAATCAATTATTCTATTAGCTGTTACCATTTAAAGGATATCATGATTTGTGACTCGTGACCTCTTATTTATTTATTTTTTGCATGATAGGCATGCATCCAAATCTGTCCGAAGAACCCTGCAAACTTTGATGTTGATAATGTACGTGTGGTAAAGCTTGTTGGTGGGGGTCGGCATAATTGTACTGTAGTTCGGAGGATGGTTTTAAAAGGTGATGCTGTGGGAAGTATAAAACGTGTGGAGAAGGCAAAGGTACAGTTTCATTTTTCTCTCCCTTGCAATTTCTCATTGATTAAGTACTAAAAAAGTTTCTGTATAACTGTTAATTGGCAAGTTAAAAGTGTTTGTTGCTTTCTGATTTGTATCTTTGCATTCGCTTCGCCTTAGGTGGCTGTGTCTGCTAGTGGTGTTGATACATCTGCTCTGAAACAAAAGGAACTGTATTAATTCACTCTGCTGAGCAGGTGAATTCTGAAAAGTTCCTCATCTTTTTATTTTTAAAATCTATGAACTTTGCAGGGATTATATAGATATTTGACTTGTCCTCCTTATGGTGATTCTTTATACATTATGATTGTCTAGCATTATTATGTTGATAAGTAAATTTGAATTGGGGACTTTAGTTGGTCAAATATTTCTGAATGTGGAAGGTTTTTGTATGAAGTTCTCATGCAGCTAGAGAATTATGCAAAAACTGAAGAACCTAGGGTTGAGGAGTTCATCAAAGCAGTTGCTGACTCCGGTGCCAAAGTTATCATCAGTGGAGGAGCTGCTGGTGAATGGCACTGCATTTCTGTGAACATTACGAGTATGTCAAGCTTTCCCTATTTCTAATTCCACTCTTTGTTCTTTCTTTGTCTTAATTAAGGTTGGATATATGCTATGATGCTGGATATCAAGTGTTGATAGATTGGCCAATTTTCATATTCATAAATATTTTGCTTTGGAGCCTTTTTAGTCTTGTTCAACATTTCTTGTTCCGGATCTTTTTCTTGCAGGTTAATGGTCTTGAAAATCAGCCCAAAATTTGAACTGGGGCGTTTTTGCCGCAGGACTGGGCCTGCTGCTCTTGTGAGCATTCTATCTAGGTTATGTTAAGAGAAAAAAGATCATATCTAGCCTTTAATTCTTCCGACAGTTGAAACTCAGCCAACCAAAGGCGGATGATTTGGGATTTATTGATTCTGTTTCAGTCGAGGAAATTGGTGGTTCTTGCATATGTTTGAAGAGCTTGCTTTAGTCATATTTGGTTGTTTTTGTTCACCTTTTTTATTCCACCTTGCCTTCTGAATGAAGGCCCTGTTGTAAGAAGCGAAGAAGGTGGTGATAGGGTTGCCACCATGGTTCAGCGAGAAGTACTGATAGTATATTGGCTGATCTTGAAAGAGCTGTTGATGATGGAGTGAACACATATAAGGTGATTTTTGTCCCTTTTTTCCCTTTTGTTTCTACATCTAGTGCTTGTAATGTTTTTCCTGTGTAAACCTTATTGTGGTATTCTTCTTAACTGCTTAGACAGTCTTTTCTGCTCGCTTTTGGATGTAAATTTCAAGCAAAGTGGCAGTCTCAAATTCTTAGTGCTTGTCTCTTTTTGGTCAGGCAATGTGCAGGGGCAATTGTATATTACACGGAGTTGCAGCTACTGAAATCGAGTTAGCTAGAAGATTAAAAGAATTCTCCTTCAAGGAAACAGGGTGGCCTCTGATTCCCCTCTGCTTTTACTTCCTTATTGCAAAGTATCATTCTGCATGGTTATGTTTTACGCTTGCATGAATGGCATCTGAGAATAATTGTGCCTTGATTGCAATTTACCCTATGTTACTTGAACTCAGGTGTGAAGTGTCAGATACGGTCATGTTCAATTTTTTAAAGTTTTCCATGCATCTTTAGGATCTTTGGAAGGCATATCCTCTCGGACATGGATGTCGGACGCAGGTACTCCAAGAAAACACGCAGAAGCAACATAGAATTTACCTGCCTAACCGCTATGTCTTCTGGACACAGTAACACATTTTAATCATATAAAACAGATGTGCTGGATGTGTCAGTTGAAGCTACATTTGCATTGTTGATGGTCAAGTTTATTTTACATCTTTATATCATTGCGTTTGTCATGCATATTTTGATATCACTGTTGGAAATCTCGGATTGATTTTAGAACTTGAAGTAGATTCAGATAAGTAAAAGAAGAGGCTATCAACTTTAACATGGGATATTTGGCAGACTAGATCAGTATGCCATTGCTCAGTTTGCTGAAATTTTTGAAATGGTACCAAGAACAATGGCAGAGAATGATTGACTCAATCCAATGGATATCGTATATAAGCTGTATGGAAAACATGCATCCGGAAATACCAAAGTGGGCATCGACTTGGAGGGCGGTGACTCGGAGGATGGTGTTTGCAAGGATGTCTCAACCTTGAACCTTCGGGATCTTTATGTCACTAAGTTGCTATTTACATCTTCTGAAAATTACAACGTGTCCGGAAAAACTGCAATTGGTGACTCCTTGTGTATTTTTTTTTTTCTTTTGGTAGGTTTATTGCTCTCAAATATGCTGCAGATGCTGCCTGCAGTGCGCTACGAGTAGATCAGGTAATTAGCGGAAACGAAAATAACACTGTATTTGTTGCTTAGAATCTGATTTATATTTTCCTTTCGGAAAATTTCCTTCGCCGAGCTCACAATGCCATTGATTCAATGTTTTAGATTATCATGGCAAAACGGGCTGGAGGTCCAGCAAGGAGAGATCAGCCTCCAGGAATGGATGAGGAATGAACTCCTTGTGCAGCACGATCCATTACCTTTCTCTTTTATCTCAACGACCCTGTTTCAGGTCTTTGTCTAAGTCAAACCCCCACTGCGATCGAATAAGAATGGACAAAACTGAAGTTAATGAGCATTATTTGACACCCTTAGCTGCATAAGATTGTCCGAGTTCATGTAGTTCAATGTTGGTTAAAAAAGCAAAACAATGTCAACCCAAGATTTGGTTTCATATATACATTAAATTTTAATTTTAATTTAATTTAATTAATTTTTATAATTATATTTTAAAATATATTTAATAAATTCGATATTCAAATTTTAATTCATGACGGAAACAATATGCCAAACAATCCCATACCTCCCAAATCTACTCTTTTAGTATGGCTCAAAATATTGAGCCGGTTGAATAAGAAACCAAAGTTTGTTTGATCCCGAGCTATATAAAGAATTAAAATTTCATTAAATCAATTTAAAATCGATTAAATCAATAAATAATAAAAATTTTTTTATTTTTTTCAAAAATAATTTTTTTACCAATAAAAAATCATATCACTAAATTAAATATATATATTTTATTAATAATTTTATTTACTTAATATTAAAATTTTATTTAAATAAATCGATTAATTTAATTAGATAAAAATAAAAAATCTCATCAATTTAATTTTTTAATCCGATTTTTTCAATATCGTCATTAAAAAATTAATGTACGGAACACAAGAAAAGAACATTTCGTTACTAAAAACGTCAGCTCACTCCCCCCGCCCCCCCTTTAGAATAACCGGCAAAAACCGGTCAGTCTCGCTGCTTAACCGGTTAACAGAGTCAACGTTGATAAATGGGTGATCTAGGGTACAAAAGGCCAACACGATTGAACCACCGCCTCTCTCATTCTCTTATAAATTGAACTCCCAAAAATCTTATCATCAAACCGACGCCCTTGCTAAGTCCAAATCCTTTTCTCTCTTATATATAACCTCATAGAATCGTAGAACCTATAAAAGGTTATTCTTTTCGAACATTCTCCCTCTTTTTTCCTCAATCTTGCCTTCACTTTTGCAGATTAACCCTTTAAATCCTTTAAGTTTTGTTTTCTTTTTTGAAAAGTTGTTGATTAGATTCGGTTTAAACTGGATCTGTTTTTGTTCTGGGTCCTTCAAAATTTGTTGATTTATCCTTTAAGATCCTAATTTTTTGGTTAAAGGGTTGAATTTGGTTTAGATTATTGTAAAATTCGATCTAGGTTTGTTCAGTTTTTGATATTTAGAAAAAAACCCAGATTTTTTAGCGGTAAATTTGGTGTTCTTATAGTAATTTGGGTGAGGAACAAACAAGAGAATGGCAGAACAAGGTGGCTTGGAAGGGAGCCAACCAGTGGATCTTTCCAAGCATCCATCTGGCATTGTCCCCACTCTTCAGTAAGTCTACTCTTTGCCTTTCTTTTCTCGGATTCTAACACTTTTACTTTTTTTTTCGTTGTGCGTATGAAGTTACAGATGCGTAAGATTTGGTTGAAAAAAGAGATTGTTGATGGGGAAGATCTTGTAGGTGTTATTGAACCTTGATTAACAATTAAGTCATTGAAGAAAAAAGGAAAGGTGTCTTTGGGATATTGGTTTTGAGATTTTGGTGATTTTCTAAGTTGAATGGAATTTTGTTTCGCTGCCCAGAGTTTGTGGATAGGTCTGATCTTCTGGGCATTGGAGACAGAGGTAGTCAGTTAAATCATTTGAAAAAGATGGTATTTGGGGCATGTATCTCCAATTCGAGCTGCACGTTTTGAAGATGATCAAGAAGTTTGTCAATAGGTTTTTCTTGTCTTGGATTGTCAAAGGGAATTGATTGTGGGAGATGAGCTTTGATTTTTGTTGTGGAAGTGGATAGGTCTGATCTTTTGGGTATTGCACATTAAATCATTTGAAAAAGATGGTATTTGGGCCATGTACCTCCAATTCTTGCTTCACATTCTGAAGATGATCGAGAAGTATGTCACTGGTATTTCTTGTGATTGATTGTGCAAGTGCAATCGATTTTGGCAGATGGTCTTCGATTTTGTTGTTGAAGAGGGATAGGGAATTTAGTGGCTATGCTATGTGAGCTTGTGGTGTTTTTGTATGTTGAAAAGAATCTAGAGAAGTGTATTCTGTTTGCATGTGGCTCGTTCGAGTATGCACCTATTGAAATTTTATGGACCACTCAACTGTGACTTTGTAATGTAATAATGGAAAGATTTTTAATTAGATTTAGATATCTTTCGGTTAATTCAGTTTTATGTTTCATTTGATGTACTTGATATAGCAATAGTGTCTTAGATATGGGTCGTGAGTAATTTTGCTGAGATGAATAATAAATAAAGTACATCAAATATGATCGTAAGCTTGGTCCATTTGCCTGTGAGTGAAATTGAGCTCAGCTGGTTTAACCACATATTTCACATGAGTCTTGTTCTGAAGTGGAATAAACTAGAATAAATTGCAAGGGGGCTTGACGTGTTTTAAGTCCGGTTACAAGTTACTGATTCTGAAGGAAGTTGAATACTGTTGAATTTGGAAATTTTCTTAATTAGAATTCAACTTGACAGAAATTTTGCATCTGAGCATGTATATCTTTTCTATGCTTGTGAGGTTGTAATGGTTCCGCCATTCAGTGTGAGTCCATATGAAACTTTCAACTAAAGTTAAAAAACTGTTTTTTTTTTTTTTTACAATTCTTCTATTAAAAATTTAAAACTTAATCTTTGTAGATTTAGGGTTGACTGCAGTTAATGTATGGATATCTTAGTTTTAGTTTTACTGTGGTTCTAGGAACATTGTGTCAACTGTGAACTTAGATTGCAAATTGGACCTAAAACAAATTGCATTGCAAGCTCGAAATGCAGAATACAATCCTAAGGTATGCCTGGGATGGTTTATTATCTGTTTTTTTGATTTATGCAGCTTCTGATTCTGCTGCTGTTATTTGGTTGCTATTTGCTAACCTTGTTATTTATAAAATAACCCTACAGCGTTTTGCTGCTGTCATTATGAGAATCAGGGAACCAAAAACTACAGCTTTGATTTTTGCCTCTGGAAAGATGGTAATTCCTTTGTTATTGGGAATTACAGTGATGTGCATTTATTTGGTTGTCGTGTTTAGTATCAAAATCCTTTATTAATGTAACTAGTGCTTGAGCCCAAGCATGTTGTCATTCTTCAATTATCGATTCACTAAAATGTTTATCCTTGGTTCTTCAGGTCTGCACTGGTGCTAAAAGCGAACAGCAGTCTAAACTGGCCGCAAGGAAGGTAGATATCTTTTCTTAGACTATGTTATAGCCTTATAGGTCAATTACCTCTGCAATATTTGTACTTATCATTAAGATAGGTGGATACAATTATGAAGTAACCTATAACTGACATTATTTTCGCACGTTTAGTATGCCAGAATTATTCAAAAGCTTGGGTTTCCTGCTAAGTTTAAGGTACTTCAACTTTTTCTATTCTATTTTCTCTCATGTGAAACATGCTCATGAAATTGCTTGTATGGACTAACATCGTGTTCTTCCATAGTGTTTTTCTCACCCCCTTTTTTTACCTTTCCTTTTTTTTTTGATGTGATCAACAGGACTTCAAAATTCAGAACATTGTTGGGTCCTGTGATGTCAAATTTCCCATCAGATTCGAAGGTCTTGCATATTCCCATGGTGCCTTTTCAAGTGTAAGTGACAGTCATTGTTCATTGAATTGTTTCCTTCTATAGAAGATTATCGGATATGCATGTTTGTTTGGTGGAATTTGGGGGGTTCTCATGTATGAGTGCCCAACTGCCTTTGCCTGTCCCCATGTTTGTATGCACGTACAAAAGTTAGTCTTTCAGCCTTTATGAATGTTAAGCTCAGGGTGAGCTTATGATGAAGATAAGTTGGGATTTCTATTACTTCGATTTTTAGTTCTTTTGTGGTACGAGTTCTAGATAATTAAAAGGTGTGCTTATTTGATGTCGAGACCTTTTTGTTTGGGTCAATGATTGAAACCTGTCCTCATTTTGTTTTCATGCAGTATGAACCAGAACTCTTTCCGGGTCTGATATATCGTATGAAACAACCAAAGATCGTGCTTCTTATTTTTGTTTCAGGGAAGATCGTGATTACTGGCGCTAAGGTGACTATGTTCGGGCCTCTGGTCATCTGTTATGCATTCTGTCTCTAATCGAATTACTAATTTTCTTTGTTCGAGTGTCTCAGGTGCGAGACGAGACATACACGGCCTTCGAGAATATATATCCTGTCCTTACAGAGTTCAGGAAGAACCAACAATAGTAAGCTAAAACGTTATCCCCCCTTTCGGAAGTGATCAACTAAAATTAATTTTTGCATTCATCTCAGAAGAATATTTCGAACTTCATGTCTGAATGATCTTCAACTTGTCGGCAAGATATACTTTTGAATGCGATTTTGATTCAGTTGTGGACGGTTAGATTTTCCGTTGCTTCAGAGTTTGGATTTGTAGGTGTGAATATATGAAGATTGAGGATTGGTACCTGGCTTTTCGGCTATGGTTATCATATGAGCTCCTTTTTCCTTTGCTTAAATGCATGGTATTATATCCTTCCTGTAATTAGTAATTTATGGTTACCTTTGGTAGACATTTTGCTTTTCAATTAAAATGATTGCAAACATCATTAAAATTTTGACTCAATAATTTTGGACATGAATATGGTTGCGATTTGGACATGACATGATTACATAATTTGAACATAACATGAACGCATGATCATGTTGAAATCTTTTAATGAACTTCATAGCCCTCTTCAGAAATGGTGCACATTGTGGGCAGATATTTTAAAAAGTTCCTTCCAGTGTTCACGCTTTGCTGCTAAGAATAAAGCGGCCGAAGACAAAGGCACATCTTGGTGGAATCTAATGCCATCTGAGCCCTGGTATATCTTTATAGAAGGGAAATAAAAGTTGGTACACTATAATAAGTGGAAATTCTGTGGCAGGGTACCTGGCAAACTTTTTCAACAAGTTTACATCTAAATTACTCGGATTTGGGTGCTTTAAGTAAAAACGTATTTAATATAAATATATTTAATTTTTATTAAATTTTTTTATATATTTAAAAAATTATATTTTTATATTTTATTAAATTTATATTAAATTTAAATATGTATAAATATAAATATTAAAAAAAAATAAAAGTTGAAAGCATTCTCCGAACAAGTTCTAAGTCAACTTCCATCTGAGAATTAGGTCAACTGATAAGCAAATCCCTACTGTGGGCCCTAGCT
The DNA here is from genome assembly GCA_038382025.1 of Adansonia gregorii. NCBI lineage: Eukaryota > Viridiplantae > Streptophyta > Magnoliopsida > Malvales > Malvaceae > Adansonia > Adansonia gregorii. The sequence goes on from JBBYHO010000020.1 coordinate 15,878,262, forward strand.
GCTATCTCTGTCTCCAAAGGGCACCAAGATTATCAATTGCCAGGTTTGATTGCATAAATTTGAACGTGGTGGAAGGTTGCAATATCAGTAGAACAAGGTGTCCAAAGGACCAAAAAAAAAAAAAAAGGAAACCACTAGAGCAGGCTCCGAAAAACAAATGAGATAATCGGTAACAGTGATCAATCGGGAAAAGCTGGTCGGATTTTGAGCCATTCCTCGTCTCATAAATATTCCTCTGCCCATGAATACACGCGCAATCAGCCTACGATGTCCAATTTTTCATCCAATAGAAAACACATCACCAAAATCCTCTAAATTAAATTCAAACGGATGTGGCATGAGTGATACGGTATACTCATGTTTACGAAAAAGAATAAAGTTTTGAGTTTCTGTAAGTACTCTATTGGAAAGGAGCAATCACATATCCCTAAACAGGATTAGTCTTATACTAATAAACAGATGAAGATACCTGAGTAAATATCGAAAAATCCTCCAAATTAAAAACCAATCAAGGCCATATATGAACCAACCAAGGCCATAGGAGCACCTAACTTAAGATTAATGCTCTAATCAGATCAAGCCATGTTTAATTAAATTAAATCAGTTCTGTTCTTAAATGAAACATGATCAAATTGAGGGGGAGAAAAAACTACATTGATCGCTTTGAAATATCTAATGTTTTGTATTTAGTTGCAAGAAGAAGCAATCTACTGCTGCAACTTATTCAACTAAGACTGAATTGGTTTTGGTCTTGGCAAAGCTGGCCTTAAATCAGAAAGATCATCATTTTCTTCACCAATCGATTCAAGTTTCCCGTTCCGATGTTTGATCAGAATGGGATAATCCCAACATCCCAAACTTCAATCTCTTTCATTTTTCTCTAATCATGAAGATGAATCGAAATCTCTTCAACCCCAGCTGAGACCATTAAGATCAAACTGTTTGCAACTTGAAGCTGCATCATATTCTCCATGGAGATTTAAATCCAGCTTTGTTGCCAAGCTGCTGCCATGGTGCTTCTCGCCTTGTAATCCGACACTCATCGATAAATCACCGGATCTTCTATCTGCGAAAAACATTCCTCTTTCGACATCCTTGCCTATGATGTCTTGGGATGATTTCAGCTCGGATTTCTGAAATCTTTGATCCACGAACGAGCTGCTACTGTATGGTCTTAAGCAAATTCCATTGTTGTGTATTTCTTGATCTTTCTGAGATCCTTCACACGAAGTCAAGCAACTATCGATTGAACAATCAGTGGGTGGAGGAGTTGGTTGGATTTGTTGGGGAGGGTTTAAACCCGGAAAGTCTTTTGAATCCGAATCCAAAAACGCCGAATTCAGGCATTGGTTTGACACTTTAAAAACCAGTTCAGATAGCTGAACTTTAGCTGCTTCAAACCCCATGGAACCCAAGTTTTGTCCATGGAGAGTCTCTTGAGCTTTCTCCAGCACCGCCTGCAAGTATTTCCCTTGCGCCTCGATACGACGCTGCAAATGCCGCTGTACCTGGTTCAGTTAAGAACTTATCAGAATGCATCTAATTTAAATAGCAATCACAACACAATTATTACGGCTGTTATTTTATGGTTTCAGATCATGGTAATATTTTTTATATTGGCAAAAAGCATCTGTAATCGTAACTTAAATCTCCGGCTCTAATGTTATGTACCTCAAGCTGCTCATGCAGCCTTCTCTGAACTTCGATTTGCATCTGCAGCGCTTCGCCTATTTGTATGCCCCTGGATTGATGAACATCAAAATCAACATACATATACCTATATATATATATATATATATGTATGAAAAAATAGATGATTGAATGCAAAAACTAACGATGGAGATTTATCTTCATACTTGTCTGTCTGAGGTCCAATATTTAAGTTATTCATGTGAGTCGCACTTGCCTCAGACATTCCTTCACTTGCTGCCATTGCAACCGCACCTATATCCATTGAGTCAAAGCACAAATCTTCAGAGTGAAACTCTCAAACAGGAAAATCATCATTCAAACCAAAGAATAAAATTATGGTCGTTATTTTATAATTTCGACTATTTCTACAGCTGATATTTATTACAACTGATCAAGGCAAACATGCCCCCTTACCTATTTTGTTACTGCCATTATTGTTAGGTTGTCCATGAAGATTTTTACTGAGCCTGTATTTCTGCAGCCAAAAGGAAAGATAATCATATAATTAGCCCTTGTAAAACATAAATGAAATTATCAAAGATTTGACATTTTCGAACTTTGTCCATAATTCACTATAAATTCTGAAAACTAAGAGAAAATATGTGCGAACGAGATATTCAATATTAAAATAGAAGAAAAGGGATTAAGTGACTGGATTGTACTGTAGTTTAGGATATCCTTGGAGTTTCACCATCAATTTTTTCTTTGAAACCGTAAAATTAAATAACAATCGCGATGTCGTAATGTCGCGTACGATGTTGATAAATTACCTGAAGGTGACTCTTGAGATGGTATAAGGTAAGCCCTGGAATTCCCATTAGTTTCATGACTGTTTTAGGTGTAGCCTCTGCAACATAAAAACAAATTTCAATTATTTGTGCTACGTTAGCTCAATTCTTTATTTTTTAAAAATTATTTTAGATGTATTAGTATTTGACATTCATGTCTGATACACATCCGAGTACGAGTATAAAAACCTTCCACATGCATGAAAAAATTTAAAAAAAAAAATTAAAATGCCTATATCGAAAGTATATCCATATTCGATATGTCCATATCTAAGTGACATAGGTTTTTGTGTACTTACTGTCAGCTCCTCCAAGCTGATTGACAGCTTCAATGAAGCGCTCGTGAAGATCAGGCGTCCATTTGAGTCTTGGCTTGGCATCAGTTGAGAGGACGAGACCAGAATCTCCACCGGGACCATTCCCACCTTGCTGCATTAACAAATGCCTCTCAGGATGAATACCCATTCTTGAAGAAGGGTGATGATGTTGGTACATTCTGTTTCCGCCAAAAAAAAAAAAAAAAAAACTCAAATGTAAGTTTTAACTCTTTTTTACTCGGACATAAGTATTACATATGCATATATGGTCAAAAATATGTCAAATAATAATATTTCAAGAAAAATGAAGAATCAGAATAACAAAATGTTATTCCAACGCAAAAGTGATTTTGGATATAGATATGCTTATTTTTTCTTAGCTTTCTTATATATTTGGAGCATTGTATTTCTACATTTATACTTAAATATATGTCGAACATAAGTGTGAAAAATAAATATTTTAAGAAAAAAATGAAGTGTCCGGATAATATAGCCAATTAAGACCATGGTATCATGCTGAACATGAACTTTGTTTTTACCTGATGCTTGTGTTCTTTCCTCTCCTTTGATCTCTATCAGCTAACCCCCTTAATTTTGGAACTTGATTTATGCTAATATTGTTTGATAAAATTTCCTCAAAACTTTTCGCCGGCTGCTCTCGATTATCAGTGCCCTTCCCTTACCCTCATGGCCAGTTCTTACAAGCAAAATGTGACCCCAAAGCATGGTTTTATAAAAGCAATGCTGTGGGAGGCTGATGGAAAAGAGTTTTGAGAAGCATAGAATCTCTCAGACTGAGCTGATAGGAACAACTTGACCCAATCCATTATTCACAGCGACCGAAAATGATATATTGTCCCTCTAATCCTTAAAAAAAAAAAAAAAAAAATTCTTGATTAGTCTGACAAAAAATCATTGCATTTTTAAAAATGATATTAAAAAATTATTTTTAATACAAATCGAGTTATAAAATTTTAATCTAAGCAGGATTTAATATGAGTTGAATCTAATAAATTGGCAAACTCATGAATAGATCTAATCCTCGGTACTTTGTTAAGTGTGGGCTGTATATATAACCTTAAAAAGTCAGCAACTCTGCTTTCCATTGTAGGACATCTATTGCTATTTTATAATTTTAAATTTTTTTATCGACATTTGTTGTGATGCTGACATCATGCATTTTAATTGTGATAAATATAACACGATCGAAAATGCATCCGGCGAAGCCATTTGAATTTCTCGGCACAACCAACTTTAAAAAAACACGTCTTTTACTTGCATTAGGTACTGGAATTGATTCACCAAATATGTGGTTTTTTTTGTTTGTTTGTTTGTGATAATTCGTATTCGCCCCTACTGGTAAAGCCAAGAATCTAATTCCCAGATTTTATAAAGGTTGAAGGAATTTTCTGACTTGGGTTTTAGGGGAATCCATTGTTCTATCTTGTCCTGAGACCTCCGCCCCCACCCCAACCCTCCCACAAGAAGAAAAAAGGCACTCACTCTTCTATGCTTTCAACTTCATGGAAGATTCTTGCAACTCTTATTATGCCTTTTGTTCCTCACCTTGTAGCTAAAGTCGTTTTCAATTTACATACTTTAACTAACAAGAATAAATAGGGTTTTGTTCAATGTCATCTAATGTTAAAGGGAGTAGAAGAAGAAAATTAAAGTTTTTCATGATCGTGCCAGTTTAAAAGTTAATTTACCATTTAAAATAATATTAAAAAATTTAAAAATATTTTTATAATTTAAATAAAAATAATTTTTTATTCAAATAATAATTTAATCTAAATTATTGAAATTTATATCGAGGTCGGTTTAATATAGGTCAGGCCAAGAGAATTGTTTGGATCATCAACAATTTTTTTTAAAAAAATTAAGATTAAATTCAATTAATTCGTATAATTATTTTTAAAAATTAAATTTAATAAAATTGATAATTGATTCTCGATATTTTTTAAAGATGATTCTTTTAACTAGAGCACCTAGAAGCTTTGGAATTTGATAAATACAAGAAAAAGACAAATGATGCGATGCTCTTCATTGGGAGATTGTTTTGGGAGGTAAGGAATGGAATAAGGAATTCATTCCATTTTGTTTCCTTCAGTAAGTTTGGTACTTATTCAGCCCTCTTACAGTATTTGTTTAAAGGACCAATGGGACCCAAAAAGACAGCCGGCACCTTAACGCCGAATCCTAAGCATCTTTACTGTTGAAACTTAAATATGATATCTTATAAATTTTTTAGATAAGTGATCAATTAATTTTAATACGTTAATAAAAGTTCGAATTCGATTTTTAGCGATTGTTTTGTAATATGTTATCGATTTTTTTATCTAATGTTTTATTGTTTATCGATTTGATGATAATTTTTAGTTCGGAAGATAATAATTTATCTAAATTTATTCATGAATTGAGATAAGTCGTAACTTAAAATTTTAAATTTTTTTCTCATATCCGAGTCAAATTGAGCCAAATTAGTTAAAAAATTTATTTTATCGATCATTATATTATTAAAATATAAAAAAAAATTTTATAATTAAATTTAAATAAAAATATTTTATTATTAGATAATAATTCAAATCAAATGAAATTAATTTAAATTTATAAAAATTTTATGCAAAATTCTAGCTGTCCAGATTGAACCTAATAGTTCGACCCTTGCATGGGTCAGAGTTTCCCCTTGACTTTGTGCCTTTTTTGTGCTTTCCTGATTCTATTGTATGAATCTCTCTGCTGCTCTATGTGATTACTTTGTCAGCTTAACTTAGGCTAATAGAAAAGGTTCGTAAACATCCCTCTCTGTATATATACTTGTAAAATGTCAGCTCAAACGAATGTAAACAATTAATGCATGAAAAACACATGAAAGTTATTTGTCCCTTTTCCCCTTCATGAATCTGCGGTTTGCACGTTGAAAACATGGAGTTTTGCATTATAAAATCATGCACGCCAAGAAGTTTCACTCCATATAAATGGTGGAGTTTTGCTTATCTTGAGCTGCGTTTGGCAAGCTATGTGATGCGTCAACTGCAAGATCATCTGAACTTGGCGATAAGCATAACCAGGAATTATATTAAAATAAAATAAAATAAAAAGAATAATCTCTACATTATCAACAGCTAATGCGGAATAAATTCGTATATTAAGTTATCGAGATCAAATCTGCCAAATCATGCTAAAAAAACCAACTAAATTAGGTAAATAAAATTTGTTGAAGAATGAGGATATATCTATACGCTGATACGCCATTAGGATGAGTGCTTCTAAGGAAATTTTCTAATAATAGCTAACAAAACATTAACAATAGGGACACATTATGGTTGTTATTTTATAATTTTAATTTTTTAATAATAACGACGCGTTACATGTAACTTGTCATCGATATTTACGGTTCTATGATGAAGAGATTTAAATTAGGTGTTTATTTCAAAGCAATTATAAGCAAAATTCCATATTCCTTTGCAAATGTCTTCACATTAGTTTCCAGCATGGACTTTTGGAAAATCAATCGATTCTGATATGTCAGGATATTGTTTTAATGCAGTTTGGGAGAATCTATCTATGCCTTTTGACAAAGTAGTAAAGCAGATGTTGATGGTGTTTCGAGGAGGAAATTAAAAGTTGTTGAGCCTGCAAGAGGTTAGAAAGTTAGCGGAGCATTGAAGTTAGTATTCTGGGAGTAGCAAGTGTATTTACTTTAATACGGATCTGATCCCTTTCAGCAGTGAGCCTGTTTGTCTGGCGACTGGACTTGTCTTGAGCTCTATGTTATTCACCAAGTCCATTAAAAGTTTTTTATATGTTAAGATAATTATATCTCATAGACATATCAAATGCGTTATAAACAAGTTTAAACATGAATATTTAAAAATAAAAATAAAAAGCGTAAATAATATAACTTAAAACAAAAAGGTCTTCTCTTCCAATGAAGTCGCCCTTCCCAATCCTTTCCCAAAACCATCCATCTCGCTCAAGTTCACATTACTAACTAGTTCCATGAAAGGTACCAAAACAATGTTTACTTCCATTTTCACAAATTCCCTTTTGCATACTTTCTAGAATCAGGCTGTTTCATTTCATGCATATATTCTCAGCCATTTACATTTGCTGAGGGCAACGCAAGTTGCCACTAACCTAAATCTTATAATTCATATATTCATATCATATTTATATATTTTATCGTATTATAATCGTATTTAAAGTGTTTTATATATTAATATAAATTTTGATACCTTAATAATTCATAATCTATAGATTTTGAGATATGTATTTTTATTATATTATATCATGTTTAATTATTTTATTCGTATCATATTTATGTAATTGTGTCTTGTATAACATGATAAAACTAGGTCCACGCTACTAGCCGTCCCTGGTCCAACTATACATATACATATATATACATATATATATGGTTAACTTTTTCGTCCATTTTAATCTGCCCCTCGATGATCCACCCCTTCCCTTCAGTTTAAAGAGATTTGCTCAAAAAGGTTTCAATACCGTATTTTATCAGTTTAACAAATAAACAAGATGGGAACAGATCATAAGCTTGAAAGCATCATTGGGTCTGGCTGAGACCTATTCCTGTACGGACAATTTATTTGGTCTTAATATGATCTTGTTTGAGTAGAAGTTTTATAATTTAAGTCCATCTCATCTGATTTGAATTATTATTTAAATAATTAAAATTTATTTTTATTTAAATTTAATTATAAATATTAATATAAATAATTTTTTTAATATTATTATTAATAGTAATATGGACTTTCGAACTAGTCCGAATGTGATTTTTCATTTCTGTTTTGTGATATGCACCATGTCAAGAATATCCATTGAGGAATATGAAAGTTACAAGGACCACCATAGTATAGATATATTAGAATATGATTTTTTTCTTGAACTTTTTGATATTGATAATAGATTATCCGTTACAAGGAGACGACAATTTAAAAATTAAAAAAATTATAAATATTAAACTTTAAGCGTTAAATCCATTAAAAGACGTATCTTAAAAGGATTTTACGACTAACCAAACTGAACTGAGTTTATATTTATCAAATTCCTACAAAGAAATACAAGGACCTTAAAAGAAACTCAATGTTCATTATGGAAATTTATTCAAGGGGATCATAGGGTAGTATCTGTTTTTCAGAATTTTAATTTAAAAAAATTCAAAGATATGTAACTTCTTTTAAATATAAATAAATATATATTTTTTGATTACTTTTGTTCTACCCAAAATTGAATTGTAGAATTTAATTCATAAGTTTATGGATTATAGTAGTAAATAACAAGATTGAAAGATCAAAGTGAATGATGATAATCACAAAATTTTTAAAATTTTATCTCGAATCAAACTTAAATTGAATTCGTATTATAAGTTCTTAAATTGAACTTAAGTTCGAGCTATTTGAACTTGTTTTAGTTTGATTACAAAGACATCAAACTCAAATCGAGTTTAGACTATAAGTTTCTGAATTGACCTCAGGCTCCAGCAATTTGGACTCAAAACATAAATATCAACAAAACAAGAAAGGAATCTAGAAGTAAATCTATTCAAAGACCCGCAATTTGTTCGACTAGACAGGCTCTGCTATTATTTGGCCAAACCTAAACATAAATAATTTTTTAGTTGAGATGGTCCAACCCAAGCCATATGATTGTTTAAACAACAAAAATATTTTTATCTAAATTTAATTACGAGCTGACTCAAACTGAATCTAAATAAGAAAATTGAAAAAAAAAATCAAACTAAGATCCGAATATAAACACCACTATTTGGGAGCATTTATTAGAATTTTTTTTCTTCTTGTATTCTCCAGTCTCCATTAGTCTAAACAGCGTACGGTTTGGAACATCAACTTTTTAAGAATTGAGAAATGAAAATATACATTAAACAGTGGAAACTTAACTTTAAGGTCCCAACAAATTATAAAGCTCCTTCGGGGTTAAAAACAAAAAAAAAAATGGTGTATATATATATATAGAAGAATTGATTACATTTTTAACAAAAACAATACATGCTTCTATGAGAAAACAAGCAAGAACCTATTGAATATAACTTGCATTGCGTAGCAGTATGACTCTGTGACACTGTCAGCAAATCCGATCGACCACTTTTGTAAATGTCTTTCTTATATATATGCATTTAAAGTATGATTTTCTTTCCTTTCATCCGGGTGTTACCACTTTTGTCGTTTTGGCATCCTGCTGAAGGCTTAGATGGTTCGGGCAAATCGCCAGCAACATGTTTCTTTCGCCTTGGAGCAGCAGCTCCCATGCTGGCAGACTCGACCAATGGACCTGACCATGTTTGAATTGGTTCTTTTGAATAAGTGAATGTAGAGCTGAAGGGGACATCAGGAGGTACAAATGCAGGATCAATGTGATGCGATGCTCCTAAAGGAAAGCCAAGTGCTCCATCTTGGTGCGGCGGGGGAAACTTTTCGCTTTTGCTCTTTGCATTTGCATGCGTTATTAAGCGCCTTCTCTGCTTTGCAAGGAAGAACCGAGATTAGTTAATATTAGAAAAATTTTAACCAGAGCGTTCATGTCAGTCATAGCTAAACCCATAATCTGTTGAAGTAATAATAATTTACTTAAGAGAAAAATATATTTTTCAAAGTAAATATGCAAAAAAAGGCATCTAAGCCAACAAGATAGTGGTTGTCGACAACAGTGAATCATTAGACTTACATCAAGATTAGACTGAAGCTCAGCGTTGGCTTCTGGAGCAGGAATTGCCCTTGCACGATTACGTGTCCGTGTCTTCCTTGCACCATCACCCTGGGCTTTACCAGCAGCTCTGAGTCTGCAAATTTATACCAGAAAGGGGTCATCATTGATTATTGATGAAATATATGCAGGAGAAATAAATGACCTGATGCTTTCAAATGTACATTCGCCTTCGCATATTTGTAATTGAGAGCAGGAGAGAAGTTAAAGTATGAGGTGCAAAAATCGTAATGGAATAGCTTACATTGAATTTTTTTGAAGTAAATAACCATATGATTAGAAAATAAATTGCCACACCATCAACTGTGTCATTAAAACAGGACCTATATTGCTCAGACCTGAGGTTGAATGTCGGATATGGGTATGCTCATTTTTTTCTAAATTTTTTCATATATTTGGAGGATCATACCTCAAAACTTTGTCCGAATATGTGTCGAAAATAGCTGTTGGACACAGGTAAGGAAAATGAAGAGTAGGAGTAACATAGAATGGAATAGCAGTTTCCATAATCAACTGTATGCAAGAGTTTAGCAGCTTCACATTGTTTAATTCAAAATCATTGCACATTCACACTAGAGTATCTAACCAACCAGCAAAATTCGAAGCTCCTTAATTCATAAATAACAAGCTATGTCTACATATAAAGAAGAATCATTTAAGACATTGCATATAAGATCCAGAAACACCAGAATCTGCGTATATAAGCTTGCAAACCATGTTAGTTTATAAGCACACCCTATATTACTCAGACTAGGGTGTCAGATACGGGTGCGTCTGACATAGGTATGTTCAAATTTTTCAAAGTTTTTCCCCATATTTAGAGTGTTCTTGAAGAATCATATCCTTATATCCATATCCGAATTTGCGTAGGATACAGATATCAGACATGAGTACTTCAAGAAAAATGAAGTGTATAAGCAACATAGCATGCACCTGTTTATGTGGGTCAAAGGTTTCTAACAAAGCTTGTGATGAAGGGTATCTAACATCTTATGCATATGCATACAAACGAACATACCACCCTGTTGGTAATGGCAGTCCATCAAACTAAAGCAATTCTCAACCTTAATCGGCCAGCACAGTTTTGTAAAACAGCCGGTGATTAAAGTCAATACAAAACAAAAGAAAAAGAGTTGACCTCCGAGCTTCATCATCTCTTCGTTTTGCATCTATCTCTTTACTGGGTGGATATTTTGGGAGGCTAGAAGGTTCACAAGCATAAGGTTCTGTCGTGAAGAACTGCAAAGGAGAATAAAATAGTGAAAAAAAGAGAATTTTCAAAAGGGAATCTTCACGATAAAGCCTTCTTTATTAAGAAAAAATTGAAAAAGATGCCAAGAGTAGAGAGAACTACAGAGAGTTCATTGAAATCAAAGAACTCACTTCACTTCTTAATGCAGCAGTGGCAGTCAGGCGTTCTGCTGGATCAATCGCAAGTAGAGTGTCAATAAGGGGCAACGACGATGGTGGGAAATCTTTAAACGTCTCCTTCATGCATCTTTTATAAGGCTCTCGAGGCTTAAATAAGGTTGCATTTGGCAACTTTGACTTCTTCCAGTATTCATCCGATGGTGAACCGCATAACTTGTATATTTTATGTAGTTGTTCGACCTAATTGATCCAAAAAAAAAAAAAAGAAATAGTTTATGGCAATAAAGTGGTAGTACAAACTACATTGAATGTCACCGATTCGTGTTCAACATGCAGCGAACAGAAAAGAGAGACTATCAAAGCATTTCAAGATATCATATTGTAATTTATTGGTTGCATGATGTCAACCTCCAGTCTCTATGCAGTTATGCACTAAACAGGCAATATAACAATTTTTCAATAAACTAAGTTAAACGAAAGAAATAACTTCCTAAATAAGCAGCTATGTCAAAATACCTTCCAGCTAGAACTTGCACATTGATAAGGAAAATAATCCCGAATAAACAGCAAATGAAGGAAAAACCTACCTCCGTTCGACCAGGCATGATGGGCTTCCCAGCCAAAAGCTCGGCTAAAATGCATCCTGCACTCCAGAGGTCCACACCAATACCATAATCCGTCGCCCCAAGAAGAAGCTCAGGGGCTCGATACCACAAAGTAACCACCCGACTAGTCATTGGATGCTTGCGGTTTGGATCAAAGAATGTAGCCAGTCCAAAATCAGCAATCTTAAGTACACCTCCATCATCAATAAGAAGATTTGACCCCTTAATATCACGGTGAAGCACTCCACGGTTGTGACAGTGCTCGAGCCCAGAGAGTAATTGATGCATGTAACATTTAATCTACAATGGTAACATACATTTTAAGCATACTTCTAGAGTCACCACCTTGCCACGGATCTAGAACATGGATTTTACGAGCAATTTAAATCAAAAGATAAAGTTGGGGCTAACCTGTGGCTCTGTAAACTTTACTATTGGGCTTGCCGCAAGCCCGGCCAAATCATGCTCCATATACTGAAATACCAAATACAAACTACACGACATCCTTGAAGTAACTAAACCTTCCAATTTTACAACATTGGGATGATCCAACCTCCGCAATATGAGAATCTCTCTAGCCATGAATTTCACACTCTCAGGTTCCAGGTTATCAAACCGGACCTTCTTTAGTGCAACAATATTATCTGTCACCATATCTTTAGCTTTGTACACATTGCTATATGTTCCTGAGCCGATCTACCATCAATAAGGAAAGGTAAGTATCTGAATCAAAATGCCGACTCCCAAAATATCAACAACTCGGGAACAAGACCAAGAATCAAACAGCATCCAAGATAATGTAACTAAAGGTAAATGCTTCCATTCAAAGACAAAATCGACCATCCATATGCCATAAACAATGAACAGAACTAAAATGGCAAACCAGTTATATTCACTAATATTTCAAAACAATCTACAATTTTTTGCATAATCATTCAATAAAGATAAATAAAGAAATGCCCACCTTATCAATCTTCTCAAATGTGTCAGCCCTCCGTGGAATCCACCCATTAAGAGCCTCCCCACAGGCATCCGACAGCCACGAAGGCCATCCAGCTGCGACCTGCTCTCCGCGCAAATGCTTCGGTAGGTTACTCAACCTGGGGTTTGGCTTTGACCTTCTCCTATCCCTCCTTTGTTTTCTTTCCCCATCAGCTTTTTCCTCATTCTGAGTACCCTCATTTTCAACCTCTACAACACTTGCATCATTCTTTGAAACTGAAACATTTTCAACTTTCCTACTGGATTCTAAGCTAACATTGTTACTCTCTCTAGACTCTGAAACAATCCCTGAAGCTATCTCTCTTCCAAAAACACACCCCATTTCTTAAATCTAAACCTCATTTCCCAAACATATCTAATCTGGGTCTTGCTCGAAATCAATAACTAGTCAATACATAATTAACTACCACAAATCAAGCAACTTAAACACTGCATGATCAAGCTCATAAATCTGCAAACATTTAAACAAAAAAAAATTGACTATTACATGAAATTACCCAACAAACAACATAACTAATAATCCAAACTCTTAAGATAAGCTAGAATTCACTGTACAAAAAAATCATAAAACTCTACCCTTTTTAATGCTATGATTTCGGAGCTTCCAAGATTCAGCAAAAAGTTTTTTTTTTTTTTTAAGAAATGATCTCGAAGCCAAGTAAAATAATGAAATTTGAGAGGTTTTAAGAAGAGTTTTGGGGAATTCAAATAAAAAATGATCTGAAAGCAGAAAGAAAAAAAATATATAGAAGAGAGAAAGAGAGAGAGAAAGGGGGCAGAGTTGGATAAAAGACGTCGTTCTTATGAGTTTTAGAAGTGTAGTTTTATGTAGAAAAATTGACACTTACTTTGGTTGAATCTGAAAGAGAAACTGTTTTCTATTGGCAGAAGGTTTTTGGTCTCATTGTTTGTTCCTTGCTGTTTCGTAAATCTCTCTATTTATTTTTTTTTTCATATATTTTAACATATTACATAAATATTTAAAATATTTATATCTATATTAAATTTAATATATTAATAATTTATATTATAAAATTTTAAAATATATATCCATGTTATAGTTTAATTACTTTATACGTGTATTATTCTTATAATCGTATTTAAAATTATTATATTTAGAATTTTCTAATTTCAAAAAAATATTATTTAAAAAATAAAATCTAAGAAAATAGAAATAAGTGAGAGCAAATTGTATATCGATTTTCACCGAGAAGATAATTGTTCCGTTAATTTTTTTTAAAAAAAAATTATGATTAATATATAGTATTATTAAATTTTTTAAAAAAAATTAAATTAAAATCAAATTAAATAGCATCTATAACTCACCCGAATCAAGTTTCATTAATTTGAATTAATTGGATTTATCAATTTTTTAATATTTTTTTAAAAAAATATGTCTTTTTATAGTATTTAGAAGGTAAATAAATTTCTTAGATGTTGCTATTTATAAATAAAATAAGTTGAGTATTATTCAAGTATTTAGGATAAGTCGGTTGAGTATTTCACTGGAATTTCCACTATAATATTGAAGATAAGGTGGGAAGAATCTTAAGTATGAATTTATTTTAAAGTGATGATAATGGTTTGGTTGCTTGCTTGCTTGCTTGCTTCACACAAAATGGAAAATTATTATGTTGGAATTGGATTTTTGTTAGAGGTGCTTATGGTAAATTCGGGTTACGAGTCGGATCAGTTCAAATTTAAATAAATTAATTTTATTTGTTTAGGTTCGATTTGAGTTTGATTCAATCAGATTTGAAGTTCATTTTATAATTAAAAATATATTAAATATTAAATATTATTTTATATTATTATTTATATATTTGATAAATAAATTTATATAAATATATTTTATTATTTAAATAGTAATTTTATTAAGTTCAAATTAACTTGATTTATTGAAAATTCATGCTAAATCCAAATCAATTTGAATCGAAATTGTTGAATCTAAGTAGTAATCGAGTAATGAATAGATCTAATTGTTGTCAAGGATTTAGTTCAATCAGATTAATTTCGTTTTTTGTCCTTATTTCTTGGTTAAAAGCACCCATTTTTTACACCACTATGACCCCAAAATTTTAAAAGATGTATCCCAAGTTGAGTTGAGTTCTATCCGAAAATATATTTTTTTTATTATTAAAATATTATTTTTATATCAATATTTATATATTTTTATAATTAAATTTAAATAAAATATTATTTTTATTATTAAATAATAATTTAATTAACTTAAATCAATAAAAATCTTATCTAAGATCCGACCTATATGAGCTGAACCAATAATCCGACTCTTAGATAAGGAAATTTACTCCTTAAGTATACTTTTTTTAACCCTTTTTCTCATCAAAATTTTTTTTCTTTTATTTTGTCATTAATATTGGCTCACATTTTCCAAGACAAAAAAAAATAAAATAAAATAATTAATAAAGAAGTGCCCTATTAACATCAAGAGAGAGAGATGAAATCTAACCAAGGTTGCATTAAAAAGAAAGATACTAAATATAATTCATGTATACAAAGAGCTTGTATTATTAATATTAATATTATTATAATTATCATCATCAAAAGACTAAAGTGAAAGTACCAGCCAATTCCCCACATCATTTTTTTGGTGTGTATTTTATAAGCAATATCTGTGAATTAGTGACTTATTCTTTTAAGGCAAGTCCTAAATTTATAGGGAAATTAAAACTTTTAATTATGTAAATCACTTTTTTATTAAAAAAATAAAAGGAGAAGTAAAAGAGAAAAAAGCGATCGAATTTAAAATTTAATTTAATTGATTTATATGATAATTAATATTTTAAAAAATTAGATTAGAAATCAAATTTGTGAGATCATTGATCACAAATTCATTTAGTAGATCGGTGCATTAAAAAAATTTAAATATTAAATAAATATTAAATTTAATAAATATTTAATAAAAATATGTATTTAGTTAAATGATAAAAGTTCGATCTTTTCGCAAACAATAATTTTATTAAAAAATTAAACTAATTTTTTCAAATTTTTACCATTTTTTCAATTTACTCAATTTTTATTTGATTTGTAAATTTTTAATTTTATGATATGTTCAAATTATATAAACTATTAATTTTTGATTTAATCGATCTAATTAACCAATATAATATGATTATCTTAACACTAATAATAACTTTATTTTTTTTATTCTAATCTGACTTATACTCAAAATGGAAAAGAAAGAGAAAGAGAGAGAAACTCTTTTACTTTTGCATATTGGATGACTTATGCTTTTTGCCTAAAGTATATACACTATAGCTTTAAGGGTTGGATTTAAATGAAAATATTTACCTCACTTTTACTTTATTTTCTTTAACTTTCAAAGAAGATTAATAGTGGAAACCTAAAAGTGGCTTATGCAAGTGGGAAGACTTTAATATTTTTTTTGATGAATATTAATATTTTTTATATTTATTTATTTATACTGTTTGAATTAAATTTGTTGTTCTTTAATGACAAAATCTTTCTACCTTACTACAAATGCAGTCATTTATGCACTTGGAGATTAGGTAAACATATATCAATTTCTTTAACAATGCGTATAGATATTCATTAAAGTCTTCAAAATTTAAAAGTATACATAATTATTACATTAATTATTTTAATTTTCATGAAAATAATTGATTTAATGTAAAAAAAATATTTTTGAAAAAA